>UYYF01004313.1:44828-60064 GCA_900618365.1 Thelazia callipaeda | reverse complement strand
AAAAAAAAAAAAAAGCTTGAATGACAATAAATAATAGAATTTTAAGTTCTTTTGACAAGTTTTCAGCACATAAAAATATAACACTAATTTATTTTAAGGCATTTAAAAATAGATATTAAATTACTTTTGAATTTTAATATACGTTTTCAATTTTTAATAACAAGCTTTTAATTTCTGAAAAAATTAGCTAAAATATTTTCAGTGCACAGAGTAAAACAAGAAAATTAACGTAAAACTGACGTGGATATTAGAAGTACTTAATGCTGAAACAAAGCAATCATGAATGAGCGATTTTGCGCCAGTCTTTTCTCCACTGCAACAAATCAACGAATCATAAGCGTCTCACCCATTTAGGATATGACACGTGAAATAAGGTAAATTGCGACTCGTCCTTCATAATTTCCGCTCAATTTTTTAGTCTTTTATTAAAACAAAGCTGACATGAGTAACATTGCATCTTTATTCAGTTGACTGGTACGTGATGAATTCTATTTACAAAATTTTTACTCTAACACGTCATTTGTTGTAGTTAAGAAATAGACGATGTATGCGTATTTCTCATTCGATAAAGAAGGCATTATGAACTAAGCGATATCTCATCTCTACTCTCATTAATTAACTCTTGCATTAAAGATTATCAAGTTACCTTACGAAAATTATTGGAAGAAAAAATTTTTTTCGCATCTGATTACTATTTACGATATTGTTTGGGTAGCCATTTTCCTGCAAATTTGATCTCATATCAATTTCTTCAGAAATTTAACTCTATTTCGAAATTGTAAACGTATTTCTATGTTAGGTATATATTTAAAAAGAATAATTAAATAATTTCTCTAAATTTTTTAATATTTTCAGTTGCATAAAATGTCAGAATTCTCGGACTGGTACCGTGGAGTACCAGAAATTACGCGATATTGGTTTACGGGAAGCGTTATTTTACCATTACTAGGACGATTTAATTTGTTCAGTCCATATTTAATGATTCTTGAATGGGATTTATTTTTCTACAAATTTCAGGTTGGTTTTATAATATAAAATTAAAATTCATTGTTACAATTTAATTTTAATTTTGTTACATTTTCTTTTTGTTCATTTTAACGAAAAAATTTTGTTTTGTTATAGAACAAATAAAACATGCAATAGCAAGATGTAATTAATGATGAAAAATTAATGACATACGTGCACCACTCAAATTAGTATTACTCAGCAAGTAGACAACAATTAAAATATACACTTCTGCGCAAAAATATTAGCCTTATAGCTTAAATATTATAGATTTGGTTCCTTCGAAATTCTTCTAACATAGAAATATTCACCACAATCTCTTGTGCTAAAATAGTATAAAGAAATCGTTGTTAATACTCAGTGGTAAATAAGAATATGTTTTCTTTTGCTCAGGAAGATAAATACGGAAGACATGCATTTCATAAAGCAGCTATCAAACAATGAGCTTCTATAAATGTAGACTGTTCAAAAATTTAAATATGCAATACATCTGTGCTTTATAATAATAATTCTTGTTTGTTCACGCTGTTAGACTCTAAGTTCTATAATTATAATTTGTAATTAGGTATTTTTAACTGAACTTAAGTATTAAATGTACGAAAAGTATTCCCGTAAATCTATTAAAAATTGCTAATATGTTGAAAACAAGCTTTTTATTGTGTTCTTCCTTCAAATTAAGCAAAAAGAAAATCTGCGTATTTGTACATTTAATAAATAGCAGCCATTAATAATGTGTTTATGAACATCGTTTTTATATTTATTAAATTTTTAGATATGGCGGCCATTAACGGCCTTATTTTATTACCCATTGTCGCCCTCCACCGGTTTTCATTGGTTATTGATGCTATATTTTTTATATAATTATTCGCGTGGAACTGAAACTGGAGTCTTTGATGGTCGGCCAGCAGACTATCTCTTCATGCTCATCTTTAATTGGATTATTTGCACTGTTAGTTTTGTTAGCTTTTATAGAAGTCTACTAAATCTTGCTGTTATTTATGGTTAACAGTACTTTCCAGTTCGCAGGCATGCTACTTCTTAGTATCGATCTGGAATATTATTCATGGAAATTGTTTCTGCCAAGAATTTATGCCAAATCATGCTAGAAAATCAACTTGATGATCTTTCTTGTGCTAATTTATAGATCATATGCTTGGCAGCCAGTGTATTTTTCCTGTTGGAACCTATGGTTTTAAGTGTTTTATACGTGTGGTGTCAAATGAATAGAGAACAAATCGTGCAGTTCTGGTTCGGAACACAATTCAAAGCAATGTATTTGCCGTGGATTTTAGTCGGCTTTAATATTATTCTCCGAGGTGGTAGTATAAACGAATTTATTGGGATACTTGTTGGCCATACATACTATTTCTTGATGTTTAAATATCCGCAAGATTTTGGTGGTCGTTCATTTTTGAAAACACCACAGATCCTGTAAGTCATATTCCGCAATTTTCACAAATTTTTGCTTTGATCTCTCATTTTACTATGAATTTTCCTGTAATTTGCTGCAGTCGAAAACTTGCTGTATTTAAGTGCAAAACCGGACAGTTGTTGAAACTCTCTTACTGATTTTAATAGTATGCTTACCTACTTTCTCTAATACTGCGTATTGGCCTACAAATTATGTAACATGAATTTTCGATTAAATTCAAAACTTCGAAACGAATGTTTGCATTGCAGTTATCAATGGTTTCCAAATCGAAGGAATGTAGTTCATGGATTTGGTCAAGCACCGTCATACAGAAGGCCTACAGAAGGTAGTGGGGGAGGAGACACACATCACTGGGGACAAGGGCGACCGCTAGGTGGTCCGGACTAAGTCTTATGGATTCTGTAATACTTTCGGTCCAGTTATCAATACTTGAAGATACTTTGCGATCAAATAATTCAAAGCATGCAGCGTTTATATAGCAGTTGTGGTCCACTGGTTTCTTTAAATTTTTAGTGGGACATGGCTGTTTAGCTAGTACTGCATACAAATAATTAAATCTTTACATTTGCGTAATGATCATCGTGTGCTCTATGACTATTCTTTACGTCTTTATTATGTACATTTGACCTGGTTATGAAATTGCTTGCTGGATGTTATAAGTAAATTATTCAAACATACCGTTTTACAGTGAATTTGAAACCATTAATTAAAAGTGCTACCAAGAAAAGAGTAGCAGAACATTAGGATTTATTTTATATTCTCAATTAAAATATGGTGGCAGATAACATAAAAACACATGCAAAGTTGTGTGCCATGAAAAAGAACCTTGTTTTCTTAACATTCTAAACAATGAATGAGAGCAAATGTAAAGGCGTGAATTAGACAGTGTCTCGAGACAACATTCAACAGAATAAGAAGACAAAAGCTGCATGATATAAACATGATGGAACGTCAAGAATCCATATTTCCAAATCAAAACAAGATAAATTATTTGGTACCATAAAAGAAGGGAGGTTTGGGAATAGGTGCTTGAGAATCAATGCAAAAATTAATACGGGGAGATGGTAATCGTGAGAGCATTGAAGCAGAATTTGTTTTAAGATTCTATGGATTCAGGTAGGAAAATTAGTAGGACTTAATATAAATATTCAATATAAATCTAAACTCCCTGAGGGTCCATCTCTGTATCACGCATTCCTATGTTAGACTGAAGACATACTTCGAAATGGACTACAATGAAAGAGCATAAAGATGTTTACAACAAAAATGAAGACACATCTTTTATTTTAGCGCTTTAAAACATACTTGAGACTAATGTCAGAGAAGAAAGCAAATCAAATAAATGGGGGTATGCATGTAATAGTAGACATTAAAGTTCTAGTTTCGAAACAATTTTTCGACAAAAACAAAAAGATATTTGCTCACACAAGTGAAACCATAATATTTTAAGGTACTTGAAAAACGAGGTAGTTGAGTCAATTAATTCAACGGTGGAATTGGTGCAATAATGTTTCTTGACGTTCCTTAAAAACTATTATAGAAATATTTACTGTAAAACTTGAGTATGCCATAGCAAAGCACTGTTCGAATCTCCAGCTCTAAAAGTTATATAGGTCGCTGACTTTCTGAAAGCAAACGAATGATGACTAATAAAAAAGAATTTAGAATTTGTGCTTACCTCTTGGTTACTTCATTCAAGTTTTTGACTTCCTTAATTTCTCTCACACTGTAGACATTGCAATGAATTTGCTTCATTAAGACAAATTTGGTGATACAAATGACCTGCAAACATTCTTGAAGGAATAAAATTGGTTTCGTAACAATCAATCAAAAATTTCTAGACTTATATCTTCTTACAAACACAATTTTAATAATTCCATTTTGGCTACTTTCCTTGAATTTCAGAAAATGATTCTTAAACCCTTACCGCACCGGAACAATGTAATGTAGCCATCGTCTTGTGTGACGCGCATCTTCAATGGTAAAGTGCAACAAGGACAATTCCTAAAATTAAAATGAATGCTTCAAAAATGTCGAATGTCAATTCAAAACAGAAGTGAATAATAATATAATAATCCACAAAAAGCACTAGAAAGTAAGAGAAAAATTAACCCATCGATAAAAATTTCTATTCCTCCATCTGAGTTGTTGATCTCATTACGGATAGAGTTAGAAAATGATGCAGATAAAACTGATCCAACATCTTCTATTAATGAAATTCTTAATTCTGTTAACAAATCAGCAATAACCTGAAATATTTTCAAGCAATGAGAAAACTGTAGCCTCACCTCATTGAAAATGTTACTTCTCATCGCCTTCAGTTATAGGCGCATGCATAGATTCTCTACAGGTATTAATCAAAACATATAACTATTATTTTATAAATAAAATGCTTCGAATATTTTACATATTAATATTTTATATTAGAAGTATAAAGTTATTGCGAAGTCAATACTAAAGTAGTAATAAGAATTAGCATACTAGTGCATAACAAATCGTCTTCTAAATGGTAGTGGTGTGAAATTATTCTTAATACTATTCCATCGGTCCACATACAACGTAAACATAAAAATCGTAGCTATTTAGGATCCAAATCTGGATATGAAAAATTTATGAAATACCTCTTTTGGCATCAAGTAACATGCTCTATCCAGTTCGTAAGCCTTCATAACAAATAGCCACTGCCAGTCCTCTGCAGTCAAACGTGACACCAATTGTTTATTATTCTTCAAATACTGGAAAACTGTTTCAAGCCCTTCGCAGTAGCGCATGCAAAGAAGTAGCTACAATAAATGCAGAGTTTTTAAATAACTTACTGCAGTCTTCCCAATAAGTTTTGAGAAAATTAATAGATTTCGTTATTCTAAGATGAGCTAGAAAAAACACTTAATCATTATAAAAGCATTATAGAAATGACGATAGAATGTCTACATGATTCATATACCTGAGAAATCTTCAAAGTCGATAACCATAAGAACTTTTTTGGACATTCTACATTCTGCTTCTCTTGCGAAATATCAAACCTATTATTGTCGGCATCTCCGCAAATTAGAGAGGACCCTGAAAATTATTTTCATGTCTCACTGTACTAAAATTAAAAAAAAAATTTCAATGAAACCAGACTGCAAAAAATAAAGAACGCGAAATACTAAAGTCATAAAAAAATTACTAATGATTTCTCTTGAACTAACTTTTTGAAGGTATTGCGTCATCTGTGAAAAATAGCTGATATACTAAATTACTATCCCAAGATCTGATCGTTTCCTGAACTTCTTTTTTGAAGTCATCTTCCTCTATATTTGTTCCTAGCTTCTGCTTAATCAAGTCTTGAAGTGATGAAGATTTATTTTCTGTAAAATAAAAAGTAGCGTGGAATAATCACACAGTAATTAAATTTTTCGTACATTAAAAAGCAGTTTTTTTGATCACATTCTATTCCTCTGAGTTTACCAAGCAATATATTCCCCTTCATCAAACTGCATTTGACGAAATCATCGATTAAATACAATAGAAGTTAGCATGGTAATTGAAACTTACTCAAATGACCGTCAAAGTCAAAAAATGATAAACAATCTTCGCAAAGGCTCTTGACAGGATTTTTTGAGTCCACAACAGCAATATAATAATCAAATAAGTTTGACCATTGTCTCATTCCAATGGGTACACCACCAACAGCAAAACAGTCAACGGTAACGCGTAACTGACACATTTTTGGGCCAAATATCATTACATAATGCCAAAGTCTGAATATCAAATAACAATTAAAATAATGAGGACAAAATTTTTGTGATTAACACGTGAAGATAAAGTTGAAAATATTTCACAAGTTGCTAAATGCTTTTCAAAATACGTCAATCTTGATTTTGATCCTATCAAGAAAAATCTCGACTGAAAAGATCATATTAACTTTAAAACTTTGTCAATTATGGCATGTCTAAGAGAAGGTTTAACCGACTTATGTAAGTCGCAAACTGGACAATAAACTGAATCTTCTTCAAGCAGATTTCTTGCTTCAGATGATGATAAAGCTGCTGGTGTGATAGTAACTTCGCTAAGTTGCATAAGACCTTCATCTTCCTCATCGTCATTTGATAATATAGTGTCAGAAATTTTATTATCAGCTAAAACATCTGCCTTTATTTCAGTACTCATCGTCCAAGTTACTTCAATCGGTCGAACAACCATAAAATTTTTCTCAATAACATAGCTTTTCTCCAATGACCTAAAACAAGTAGTCATTCCTCTTTATCTACTGAATAAATGGCAACAAATAACAAGCAAAAAAAGCTAGTTACATGAACACCCAAAATATTCTTTTAACTCCGACCTCATATCAATCTTCAATGTTTGGTTCAGCGATCCATGTTTTGACTTTTCAACTCCATTGAAAGTTTCAGTGCAGTTCAGACTTAAATTCTTATTCGATGCGAGATTATGATGCTCCACTGAATGTTGCTGAGAAAACTGTATATAATGCTCTGATTTCACAGATTCTTTTTTTGACACTAACTGCAATTTACTTATCATCAACACTAAGTTTAAAGGGCAACAATCAAAAAACTTAAAACAGTTTATCTGCCATGCTTGAAAGATAGATAAACTGAACTACGAAACTAATACTGATATAAATTAGACTAAGTAGAAATGAGAATAATTCTAATGTTTGAACATCAGTAGTGAAAAAACGACAAAAAAGTACACTTTTCTTTCCTAATGGTTTAATTCCTTTTACGATTCGCGCTCCTCGCCTGGTTCTTCGAACAGTTTGAAGACGAGCTACATTGACACTCACACTAGATGGAAGGCTTTCTATACATCTTTCCAACATTTGTAGAGGATCGGCGCGCCCAAACAAACTCTCGAAATCAATCTAAACAACAATGTTTTTTAAACTGATTTTTCACATTATTTATACAAAAAGCGATATATATTCATGAATCGATATGTAAATTCCATTAATAGTTTTAATGAAATGTAAAAATCAAAGATGCAATGCGAAATAATTGCAGAACTACTAAATCAGTTTGTTTTGTTTATTAAACTGTAATACAGTTCATACTAATTTTTGTAGCAAAATTTCACCTTAACTATAAATTTGCAAATAACTTTTTTCACTTATTTCATCTTAAAAGTAATCATGTTAATTAACTGAGTATTTGTAAAAATTTAAAATTTAACAGAAAAGTGGAAAAGTTGACCTCGACGAAAAACAATAAATACCTCTAAAATACATTGAAATCATGCTAACAAATAATAGCACGAATATGGAGAGATTAAACTATTTAACGATTTATTGCAATTTTTTTTACAATTACACATACGACATTTTTTCAAATGAATAAATTTTTCAAACTATTTGAAAAATATATTTATGATGAATAATGCTCATTTTTCCAAATGAGAAGCTTACTTGCATTGTGCGCTGTTTTTGTTCTTCTTTTATTTTTTTATAGCTTGTTATTAATTGCAGAAACTTTTTCGCAGCATCCAGATCCTTGATGACATCACTAACCGTTACCTTAATGATTTCAAAACATAAACTGATACCCTTATTTCTTGCAGTCAACATTTTCTGAAACCATACTTTTCATGGAAACAAGCACAAATAAGCTCGTTGCTATGGACAGTACAGTTCGAGTAAACTTAGGCTCGACATGAAAGTACGAAATATTTTCCAAACATTTTATTCACATTTTACTAAATTTATGAGCAAATAAAAGATTGTTTGTAAAAATATGCAGTAAGATTTAAACAATACATACAAAGATTTCCAGAAATTTCAGTAAATTCCAAAAAATATACTTGCTGATCGAATAAAACCAAGGTATTGGAAAAGTCTAGTAATGTTTGCAGCGACTCGATTCCACCATCTCGTACTAACTCCATAGTCGGCTCTTTGGCCTTATTCAACTGCAAGTAATTTGGAAATTACTCAACTTTAATTTGGAAAACAAAGTAATAAAAAATTAAAGAAATTATTTAAAGACATGGAATCTTACTAATAAAGTTTGAGCTCCCTGTAATAATTTTTTGCGACGCTCTTCCGAATTCTGAAGCTCTAAGTTATCTACATCACTTCTTTGCACAGTCAACTGATTCAAAGGTAAACTTCTCCGTTTCCAGGTATTTCTGCTGATTATAAATTGCATTAATTTTTTAATATAAGTTAAGAGATCAAAGATCTAGAACACCAATAGCAGTAAAAAATTTTACGATTCCGTTCGTGGACTACTTCTGCTTCTTAACCGCAGAGGCGAAGGTGCTCTAAAAGTGAAGTCATCCTCATAACCACTATTTTCACTAGTTTGAACAACGCGATGAATGCCTTAAAAAATCTGCCCTATATTAAATGTAGGACATCAAGAAAAAATATAAACTTAAAATTGCGAAAATTAGAATACCTGAATTTAAACGATGAACTGCTAGTTTTGGTGCCTGATCAATCACGACGTTATCCTTCGTCTCCTTCAAAAGTTTACGCAAGGTGTCATGTATATTCTATAACACGTAAAAGTCTATAGCAAAAAACTAGGTTTATATTATACTTGAAGTAATTTCAAGAAAACCCTTACATTAAGATAGATACACGAAAAATCATTTAATGACTTCGAAATATATTAGTTTCACTAGAAATTTAAATGACACACCTGCGATCTATAATGCTGCAATATAATTTTGTTCAGTATGTCTTCCAGTAACTTGTGATCCCAAGAAAATGCTGACTTATTCAGTACGTAATCTGCGTAAATTATTTTTGCAGCCTGGAAAGAAAAAGGCAACAGTTTCAATTCAAGTTCACGCTTCATTTACACAGATAATTTTCAAAAAAATAGTCTGCATTTACACAGATAATTTTCAAAAAAATAGTCTGATTAAAATTAATAAAACAATTGATATGCCTGTAAGTGACACTGTCTCCAGTGAAGTTTTTCTACAGCCTTTTTGAGCGTCAACAAAGTCAGTTTCCGTAAACTACCTGTTTCAGATGACAAAAGAAATACATCTGTATCGTTTACAGCATATTCATTGACTGAACCTGAAATATATTAACAGTAGGTTATGCTTCATTTTCAGTACCTCCAAAGGCGATCAAGTTGATATGCAAACAAATAAACCGCAAAGTTTACCTAAAAAATCTGCTGTACTCACTAATACCAGATGACTGTCGGTGGGGTCGATCAAGCAAAATGAAGTGCCTGCTTTTGTCATCAGAAATGAATTGCTGAAACCACACTTTTGATGCAATATTATGAGCTGAAAACTAGACCAACATTTCAAATGAACAGAAACAGTTTCGCTTTTCGATATTCCCGCTCTTTCATATCTTTTTATGCATAATCGAGGTTAACATACATACTTATTATATCGGATCAAACTCAAACGTCCAAAATCGATACTTCGAATTTCCTCACCATTAAATACGCTGTCTATTGTACAATTATTTCTGAACGAAATAACAGGAAAACGACAAAAAGTTTTCAGATTTCGATATTGGTGAGTGCTGCAATAAAAAATCTTAGCAAGAGTCAGCGATATGTTCTATGATAAATCGAATTTATGGTGAAAAAAATTTTATGCAAACAATGTTCAAGACCTGTAAACAACACCGCGATTATTAGCTTCCCACAACCGACCGTTTGGACGGCTTGCGAATATCGCTGTCAAATCGTTAGATATGTCTGTACTTTGCGGTACTGACTGACCATTTTTTGCCATACAATTTTCTTGTTGATCAGTATAGAATACAGCACCAAGGCGACCTCTGCGTAATTTTTTTCCTACCTTAATTGACTAATAATATAATTCTGAAAAATTTTTCATTAAGTTGAATAAGACTATTTCGGATAACAAAAGATAAACATGAGATGGACAAAAGAATAAATGAAAAAACTTAATTGCTAAATTTATATGCATAAGATAGCAAAAACACTAAGTTATCAAGTATTTAACAAATACTAGTCATTTGATTTTTTATTTATGAAGAACCCAATGATTAGTATTTGATAAGACATTTTCCAAAAAAAAAAGCTTAAAATATGATTTTCAACCTGGAATGCTTTAACTATTTAAACTCAATGCTTAAATGACCTGAATACAACTATAAGTTTTTAGATTGCAGATACAGCATCTTGTCATTGTAGAAGCAAGCAACATGTCATCACGTAAATCGAACTGAACAATTTCGCTGTCTGTTTTAAAAATTATATTGCTCGGAGAGCGAAAAAAACTTCGCTTCTGAAATAGCTCATTCAGAATTAATAATGACAGTTTGCATTAAAAAATGTAAAAAACCATTTTTAAATGCAGGATTTGAAAAAACTTACATTAATAACAGTCCGACTGATTTGTCCTTTCGTGTCTCCGGCATAGATTTTAGAGCTATCCTTGCACCAACATAGTTCTGTGACATAAGCTGGCTGGCCATTTTCATCTGCAAAATTATTAAGATTTAAAATCCTACATACAAAAAAGGTAACCAATATGTGCAGCGGAAATTTTCAAATTTTTCATACCAGTGTCCAATAAAAAAGAATGAAAACAATAATGAAACTCAAAATCAGAACGACATAACTCAGTAATGATGGCAACAATCTTAACACTTTTTTTTTTTTAAGTTTTGAGCATTTCACGAACTTTCACGAACCAAAACTAAATAGAAAATGCAAATCTCAGTTTTGAACATCACTCTTGCTATCAGATTGTTATGCTGTTACGATTTTCGAGCCAAACAATATTAATGATTAGTGCTACCTCTGCTAACATGAGAATCAACTGAGAAAAGTATGGTAGGATTTTGGCCAATACCAGTAAGAGCAGTAATTGTCAATGAACCTCGCTTGCTTGCAGTTGCCAAGTATTTCTCATTAGGTGATATTGATAACTGGTAATAAAAAGAAATCAATATAAACTGCTGAAGTTTTTATGAGATTTCACGAGTACATAACATGTACTTACAAGATCTTATCGAGAGTACTGAGTTAATTATCTCATTGTAAAAGAGTAGAAAAACAAAACTTGCAAAATATAACAACAAAACTTAAAAAACATAAGAAAAAAAATTTGTAATCCAAACAAAAAACCTTGACAACAGGACCATCCTTGGTAGAAACTACTTGAATCGGAACTGAACTTAATCGACTCCGATGTTTCGAAGCAAATCTTGAAAATAAATAAATGGTTCCAGTTGTAGAGCCAACAGCTAAATAATGCGTAGATGCATCCAAACAAGTATACTGAAAATTAAAACTTGGATAAGAATTAAAATTTCCAAAAAAGAGCTAAAATTTCAATAGTACGGTTAAAATCGAGAGCACTTAAACTTGCTACCTAAAGTCTGAAACTGTAGAATGCATCTTAGTTTAAAAGAAAATAAAATTTCATGAACTGCTGTTAGAAAAGGAAGAAGTACGCATATGCACCTGGCATATATAAATAGTAAATTGAAAGTCAAATCTTAGTTTTATAAGGATTATTTTCAAATCTTGTTCATTTTTAAGAATATAAGTATGCTCAATCAGATTCAGAAAGATCATTTGACGCATGAGGAAGCATGTTTAATGAAGTTAACTGAAATGAAACTAAATGCAGTTGTGTAAATAACAAGCAGTAAAGGAAAATAGAAAATGTATGCAACTAACCCACATAAGTTTATGATCTAAATATTAAGTCTTTAATATAATACCTTGATTCTAGCGGAGGAACTGGTCGGAAAGCTTAACTCATCTAGCGATGTGAGCTCGACAAAAAGGTGGGTGACCAGAACATTGTTGGCACTGTTATCTTCTTTTTGTGTTTCCGTTTTTACAGTTTTGTATTCTATAACTTCATAAACGATGTTGACTTGATTACTAAACAAAAATATGCAGATGAATCCATTTTACAATAATAAAGATCAAATTTTATTTTGTAACTAACCTTTAATAGCAGTTTCGCGTAGAATATCAGTTGCATAGCATGTTTTCATTGTATTTCTGTAAAAAAGGAAGCAATTTGTCTTCGAAAAATGACAGCTCAATCATTTCCTTTAGCAGTGAACAGTTGCATTTCTGACACATTAGAAAACGACCTATCGATAGTGCTGCTTTGCACAATATTATAGTTACATAAGAGGTATATTCAAGTTTATCACTGAAGTGAAAATTAGTGAACACTGCCTAATACTTTCCGCCACATAGAGACTTCACAAATTACTTTGCACCACTTATAACAGAAATTCGTGACATGTTAAATATAACGACTGAAGGATTATTTTTCACTTTACCATAAAAACTACGCATTTATGCCAAAAACCACACTAAATACTTTACTGACGTAGAGAAAAATTTTTAATATGAAAATACCAGTACGAGAAAGCAATGCAAAGTATAAGAAACATAAATCTTGAACTAACAGAGAGGATGTGAAACACATCTGAGCACTCACACTTAACAAAGTATTACAAAAATAGTAGGTAATGTAATTCTGCGCAAAAGACAGAAGCATTATAACGTTTAGTTCATGTAAGAATGAAGTAGTTGCGCACACAACGTGGAAAAAGAATAGAAGAATTGCTGGAAGTAAATCTTCACCTCATTTAAGAGACCAAAACTCACTGACTTGTTTGTGAAACAAATGAGTTTCACTGAAGCCTTAAGAGCTTAGATATGCTATAAATTGAAAACAATCAGAGTTAGACCACAAGAGGCTATTGTGCTGCAATCAATTCGCGAGTTCTAACAAACTATGTTAGCAATTTTTGATTTCAAATTCCACTAGTAACTAATAATTGAGACGTGAAATGCGAGTAGAGTGAGTTTCAGATGGAATCAGAAACTACGAAATGTTATGGGATTATCCGTAATGCTGCATCGATGCCCCTCATTTCATGAAATGATTCAATGTAAAAGATTGATTGCATTGGTATCGCGCACGCATTTCAGAAGATTGTGTCGGCATCGTTTCCAAAGATTCTGTCGGTATTCTTTTTGTCATTTTGGTATATCTCGGAAAGGATTGTGTCGGCATTTCTAATACCATTTCAGTGCTTTTCTGAAGGCTGTGTTGGTGCCCCTCACGTCATTTGTTAAAGTTGTGTCGGTATCCTTCATCTTTTTTCGGTACATTTCGGACAGTTAATGTATCCGTCCAGGGGGGATAATTTCGGTACATTTATGCAGTAAAAGGAAAGAATGCTCCGAAAAAAGGTAATGCAGTGATACACGACTGTGAGATTGTATATGTTTTTTGATTCTGCAGAGGTATATTTTTGCTTGCGATTTGATGAGGAAATGGTGTCTTCGTAACGTCATTATTATGTATTACTACTGTATCGAATCGGATGTGCTATTCGTGAACTTATTAGAGTAATATGATTAAAATTCACTATTTTTTTTGAGTCTCTTTACGTACGTGTTGAATTTTTTTTTTGATCTTTTAAAATTCACCTACTTTTTAAATGTAAATTATGTCGCTGCTAGATTCAGCCATTCAAAAAGAATTGAAGGTAGGGCAAATTCGTAAACAGAAATCTTCCATTGCATTTGACAAATGTGGAGAAAGCGCAGTTGTCTTCTCTTAAGACGTTCTGTGAAAGATTGTACCAAGGTATACACTGATAAGCCAATGCAAAAATCTTGAAGTCGTTTCTCGGCCCATTGGCTGAGATAAAGTGTAGTATCTGTCCTTATCAGTTTAATCTCTGATATGTGACTCATAGGAACCCTACGAGATTATTAAAGCTGCTCCAGATGGTAAAAACTTTATCAAGGCAGGGAATGAAAATGCCATAAGCTTAAACTATTACAATGAGGTGCTCGAACTACAATCAGATTACAATAGAAAACATATATTCATTCTTTCTATAAAATGAGTTTACAAAGAAGTTACGCTATAATAATAATATCCCACAGTTCCTGTGATCTGTCAAACACAACTTCAACAGAATCCATAGTCTTAGAAATCTATAAATTGTGTGAAGTTTAATAACTGTAAACGAAACCAAAATAATTCAAATGAAAAATATAAGCGCAAATATCAAGACCTGTTTCATTTTTGTTTGCATCTTATCAAGCCTTACTTTATCAATATGACCGATAAGACGTTGAAATATTGGGTGAACTTTCATACGTATGTTTGTGTGTGTTAAAATATTTGCTTAGTGGTTTATTTTCACCCTTTGAGCAACTAATTAACTAATTAGTCAGGAAACCAAATGCATCTTAACACCTGTGCTTCAAACTGGAAATTCTTTATGAACAAAAAAACTATGAGTTAAAAAGATTATATATATATGTATATATATAATTTGATTGGTAAACAAAAGTCATTCGCAAATATGAAACACAAAAGTCACCTACAAGTTGATAGAAGAGAAGTCTCGTTAAGTCATTCATATACTCTTCTAAATGAGAAAACAACGCATCAGATTAGCATATTTAAAAATTTTGTTGTATTTATGTAGATAATAACTGTGAATGTCATAACTTCACTCTCTTGCATCCTCAAGATGACACGAAGTCGCGTTGCTAAGAAAGTTTATATTTATCGCATGCGAAAATTTCTCGACGTTCTCTCTAGATCATTATTCATTTCACTACCAATTACGTCGCTATTACTATCAGTTTCACTTTTTTTATTGCATGATGATGGTTCTTCAAATTCTTTCCACATGTTACTTAGCAATTCTGATGATCAGGCAAACAGTTTCAAGTGTGAACCTCTTTTTGGTAAATTTTACAGGTTTGGAATCATGAAAGATACGTACTGACTTTGTTCATAATTTTCATGCAGTGCGAAAAATCTTATTATTAATTTCAGCCGT
>UYYF01004313.1:0-41783 GCA_900618365.1 Thelazia callipaeda | reverse complement strand
TTGCCGATTGAAAACTGAAAGTTATTAAATAATGTGGAACAACTTTTTACGGAAGTATATTTAATTTACAGATGCACTGGGATAATGCTTATTTATAGTATTTATTTATTTACAAAATGCTTATTACAGTACCAAAAATTTATTTAAACTGACAATTTTGGCTTATAGAATATTGTTGTATTAGTATAAAAGTGTGTTGAAGATTGCTGTTTGATATTAATGCATTTCATTTCAAAAATAATTAATTTCACCGTATCACAAAATTAAAGATAGAAGACATTTCAGACTGGCACACAGTCTTGCAAATAATGATTGCTTGTTGCGCACCCAAGGTGCCGATTTTGTTGCTTTTGTTGATTTGGATGAATATATTCTTACTTCAAGCAAGTTCGTCAATTAACGTTATTTTGCTTGTATTAAATGATTAAAAATTTAGAAAGAATTAAATTGCTTAAAGTGCTCTCTTATCTCGCAATATTTTGCCACAAATATTGGCTTTTTGTAGAATAAATAAAATTAAGCTGTAATTAATTAATTTAGTCGAAACAAACATTTATGTAATCTTTGAAAGCTATCAAGAATTTTTCTGAAATATAAGAATTGAAAGAATGCACATTTGAGAATACCGCTTATTGAGTACATTAAAAAAAAATCGGCCATGTGCCCCAAGTGTGGTAGTTTTGCAATTCTGCACAGAAGAATGTATTATTCATCACCTCGACCGCAAAGTTAGTGAGGTTCTTACTGAAAAGTTGCTATTCATGATTTTAGATTGGTACTTTTTATGACTAATAATGTATTACATCATTATTTGCGCTTTCAGTTTGAGTTTTTTGAACAAGTAGATAAAAGCTAGCAACTTCAGATAACTTTGAATTACGAGATGTGAACTTCAACTGGCTGAATGGTATCAAATTCGGTCAAGCTGAAGTAGACGGACCTCATAAACAAATAGTACGTCCAAAAACAGTTTCGGTCATATCTACTCATGCCGTCAGAGAAAACCAACCTGGCTATGTCGATGTCAGTGTATGGTTTATCAACTTCACATCACATCATCATCATTAAACTTAAAAAATATGGAGGAATTATTTCTTTTAATCATATTATGTCATTCAACACAAAATACAATACCCAAATTTGTGACTATAAACTCCCAACTGCATAATAATACCTTGCTTTAGTTTCTTCTGAAATTGCAAATCAGCCTCACAAGCACTTTATAATAACCAGTTACCTGTTGGTTCCATACAAATTTTATCAATACTTCCGGTTTTAAAGTGGTTTTTTTTATTATGCAAACTTACTATCAGAATGAATTCCATTACATATGATTAAAAATGTTTTTATATATTCTAACTTGATATAAATGATTCGCTATAACGCAAATTTTCAGCTCAATCAATCAGAGATCTTCTTGCTGCACGCATCTTATAGATGGTCTAAAAGAATGTTTCCACAAACCTATGCAAAATTGAATTTATTTGGCGAAATCGTGCCGATTCTAAAGGAAAAATTTTATGAAGTTGCCAAGTACATTTACAAAAGTAATCACAGTACAACGATCGACACTGTCTTACAAGTGAAAGTTGCTACTTGCATACGTCGGTAATTCAGTTTTAGTTTACTTTTGAAATCACTGCATGTAGCAAATAATAACGCTGGCATAATGCTGGAGAGTTCCACATCTAACTGCCCAAAAATAAAACGAACATTTTATCACTAACCCTTATTACTAAGAGCGTGAACTGAACAATATTTATTCACAGTAGCATAAAAGAATTACTGTTCGTATGTGATACAATCAGCACGTGGAATTTCTTCAAAATTGTCATTAATTCCTATTTCTTAACTTTTTATGCATCCACTGACTGAAAGTTAAAAGTAGTGTTTCAGATGGCAACGTAAAAAGTGTAAGTTGCCTATCACTTGCCAACAAGATGTAGATAACAAAGTATTATGGATTTATGCAGACGACCTTAGAGATCAATATTCTTTTTTGTAAAGCTGAACGTCTTATTATAATTACCGTAATTCAAAAAAGATATGTTGATGCGAATATTTGGAAGCGATAAAAATTATGAGCAAAAGTATCACAAGTCAACAACTTCCGCACCTTAACAATCTAAATATTGTACTTTACATAACTCTTAGTTATAAAACTATAGAATCCACAGTAACTAAGAATTGAGCTGCTGATTGACGACGCAATTATCCTTATCTCCCACACAATACAAATGACACCAGAACGTATATATTGAACAATTAGACATCAGTAACTTCGCACATATTCTCGTGAAATGATAAACTTCTCCTCGATCACGTGGTGAGAAAGCCAAATATAGGGAATTTTTATTAAAAATTAACTGGATAATAAGAGCAGAGAGGTTAATAAACGAATGATTACAATTCCATTAGCAACAGAAAACGACACAATACAAATAGATTTTTAACAGTAAATAAAAAATTCCGGCAATGCATCAACTGAAAACAAAGATCCTTTATTCACAAAAAACAACTGTAGCAATGAAATTGCCTGAATTTTAGAAAGTGGAACAATCTCAACAAATAGAGTAAATCACTCTTGGAATAAGCTATCCTAGTATGCATGCATATTGAGGCTGGAAAATAGATCCTCCAAACCACGATGCAGTAGAATAGTAATTTCTATGTAGGATTGGATTATACTTTCGATATGTACGTTACAACAACGAATAAAGTAACCATTAACAAACAAAACCAATGAGCATGTGGGTGCGTAAGGTGCACAGTAGGTGCTAAACAGATACCCGAAAGAAATTAAAAACAGATATGCAGAATAGAGTAAATGAATAGTGATAGACCAGAAGATACAATAAGACAATTAAAATGGAAACAGGTACGAAACTTATGCAATGGTTTAATCTTTTAAGCCGGAGGAACAATGATGAAAGAGGAAATTTTAACTTAGTTTTTTAAGGCTTTTTTATAACGACGGCCAAACTAACGACAAGTCAATTAATTTTCTATGTACGAGGTTGGGGGCTTGATCGTGCAGCTCTATAATTACTACCTTTTCGACCACGCAAGGAAGGTATACGGGTAGGTCGGTCATCTAACGAAACATCTGAACTTCGGCTTACCGGTCGCGATAAATCCAACATATCACCATGGGATCCTGAACGTGAGACACTTCCAGAAGCGCTCGGTCGTCTAGCTTTTGAATCTGAGAAATTCTCACGATTTTTCTATATTCTTGAATTCATTTTGCAGACAGCACAAATAACAAATACATAAGCATAACTGGAAGTACAGCTGTCTTAATGATATAGTTGACTACTGCCATAAAACAAGAAAAAATGATCCTTCTTACAAGTAAAGCTAATAGGTTCAGCATTAACCTTGTCCATTCATATCACTTAGCCTTCGACTAGGTTTAGATATCTCAAGTGCTGTGCTGCGTGAATTAGGAGTAAAACGTCCAGCGACATGCATTGGCATACTACGTTCAGTTTTTTCTCTGATCTGAAACACATTTCATAAATTTATTGAATTTCATGCGATCCAAACAGGAAGCAATTCTTCACGCATGTTCTTAAACGATACAGAAATTATAATTGTTTATATAATTCATGAACAATCTCATTCATAATACCAAAACTTACAGATAGGAATTCTAAACTAAAAGTCCCACATTCTAGAAGACCAGTTCAGTGAGAACATTTGCTGAAAAAGTGAGAAGTAATAGAGTTATTATGATATACTTTTGTGATCGGTCCAGGAGTTGCTTGAAAACGAGACTGTAGTAAAGGTTCCTGAAAGCCACGAAGAGGTGAATCTCTACTTGGTGTTGACCTTGATGACTTTGTGAATGTCTCCATCGTATCGTATGCATTTTTGGGCCTGACATCATCATAAAAATTCCGCTGTAGATCAAGATTTGTACGACCTTTGGCTAAAATTATATGCAAAATACAATGTTTAAAATATTTAAAATTTTTTTGAAACTGAGACGAAGAGACTGTGCTTTCAAAGATACAAATACATCAACTGGTCCAACCTCGGCAAGGATCATGCTTATGCAGGAATTCCTCCAAAGCAACCCAACCACCACCTACGCGGACCATAACTGTCGATCGTAATATACGAACCATACGCTTAATTTGCGTTTCACCAAACTAAAAACCATTCAGTTCATATATAACATCGTACAATTGGTATATGTGATCTTTTATTTCTTATGAAATCCCTTCTTGTTCCAAAAAAAATTCGCGATTGGACAATTCTAAACTTGCAATCTCCAACTTGTTTAACAAATTAGTCGGAATACATGGATCCAAAGCACTTTCATCAGCTTTCTAATTTCTTTTCATCAAGAATAATTTTCTTTGGTGTTTCAAAGCACAAGCTTTTTCCAATGCTTTGTAGAACTTGGTAGCATAAACATGGTATTTAGATATGCTATTTAATAATCTGTTTGATAAATCGTATACATGCAAATGTTTTTTTGTAAATCCAATTACAAGGTTCTTGATGTTTTAAACATAAGCATCAAAAAAGCCAAAATTGGATGACTGCTACTTTCTCCAAACTACTTTTCACCCAATTACTCTTCTGTTTTAGAATGCAAGATACTCGAATGTTTTATTTTTTCTATACCAAACTAAATGCAGCAATATTCTTCCTAATGCATAATCTATCCAGTTTTAAAAGAAATAATAAACTTACACGATAATGCCCTTCCCCTACTTGCTGAATTTGATAACGATTAGTGCAGCTGCACCTTTCTGTTTGCCTAATAACTTCTTCAGTAATCTTTTCATTGTCCGTTTTTTGTTTCATTGGCAATTTCTAAATGAGATAATTTAAAAATACGAAATAATAATAAAGTGTATAAGAAACGCTAAGGCAAGATTTCATGAAATTCAAGCTTTTTTCTCTCATGTATACCAAGTAAGTGGAAACCAAGAATCTGGCATAAGAAAAAAAATAACTGCTGGTTAGTTCCTCAATAATAAATCACATATTACTTTAGAAAATTCGGAGCGAAGTTTTGCCATAAATTCTTTTGAATCAATCATCCCGTCTCCTTTATCGAATTCATCCGCAACTTTTTCCATTTCCAACCGAGTAGTTGGAAATTCTGGAATTAAATAAATTTTCGAATCTTTTTTCAAGTTTTTATTGAGAATTAATTAATTGTTAAGAAATGCATTAAGAATCAAAAATGATAAAAAGTGGCTAACTTGAAGTTATAATGCCGTCAATGAACAAGGATCGAGGGACTCGTCCAGTCCCGCTTTTGTCAATTCGTCTGAATAAATCCGAAATTCTGGATTTTCCAGAATCCGTCCATTCCAAATATCTTCCACGCCATTTCTCGAACGAAAATGATTCCAATCTTTTTACCTCAAATTTTCGAAAATTCGATATCGCTATATTAAATTTTTACTTATTAATGAATAAGCAACAAAAAATGTTCCTGAAGATGAAACTGAAACATTTTCTTACCAGTTTTAGCTGAGTCGCTAATATTCTGAGTAGCATAAAGCAAATTTAAAGAGGAGAAACAAAAATTACTTCAAATTGGGAATTCAACAAAAATTAATTCAAATTGGGAATTCAATCTATTTCAATCATCAGTTTACATACCAATACAAGCAACTTTTAACAAAATCTCAAACATAATGTATTTAATGAATTTTTCCATTGTATCTTCTGAATACAAAAACTTGATTTGTTAAGGTAACTGTTTAGGTATTATAAAAACATTTTTGAAATATACTACATGAAGAATATGTTGAACGATAGTAATGATAATATGCACGTATAGCAAGTAATAGACAGGATAAATTGAAAATTAAACCTCTTCCAAATAATCTTTCATTTCACGCAAGCGACGACTGTAGTCCATAGAATCAATCCACAACTTTTTCCACTTATCAGATAACTGATCTGATTTTGGATGCCGTATGCGATGTTCATGCCTATATTTGATTACTTAATGATAGATAAAATGAAACCAAGAATTTATCAAGAAGTGATAAAACGTAAGTACTTCAGAAGCGCTTTGCCGGAAGATTTTTTCATTTGTTCTTCTAAGGGAAATTTTCGTCGACTTTTTGTTGCTTCATCAACTAGTCTCTGTTTTTCGCGTAAATTTGTTTCGAACTGCTCATGTTCACTTATTAGGCTAAAATTACTACACTGCAATGCTTAGTTTGATGAATTTGAAAAGTAAATCATTATGATTAAGACCATTTACAAATTTGTGGCGCAGAAATCGTGCATAATATACCTATGCAATATTTCCAAATCTTCCGGAAGCGATGTCTTATTCAAATCTTTTAATTCCGTGCTTTTTTCTGCAATATACGATAATAAATCCGCAATCATCTTTTCTTTCGCTCGGTGTTCATTAAGCTGCTGAAATTGATCAAAAAATTTGGAGAAAAATCCTTTCGAATTTTGGAAAAATACAACCTATTTCTAAAAATCATTAATCCAAATCTGACTCTCTAGAAGTTGAATTACCAGGTAATTATACTACAAAGATAGACTTATTTCATGCAATGAATTTAATGTTTACTTTCTCAAAATCATCTCGTTTACTGTCAACTGCATTAGTCACTTCTTCCCATCGATTTTGCAAAACTTTTAACCAATACTTCATCGGTTGTTCTGCGAGTGGATGACATTTTAGCTCTATTTCCTGCCCAGCTTTTTTAATAGATTCCAACGTAGGCCGCATATCATCCATTTCTTTATGCAACTGCGCTATTTCATCCATTTGTTCAAGGATTTCAACTTCCCCTTCAACAGTTTGACTCTGAAAACATTTCGTTCTCTTTTTTTTTTTCAATGATCTTTAAAAACTATACAAATCCTATAGTGAATAATAACTTCTAATAGAATAAGACAAGTCGATATTTAAAAAATGGACAGACGGAAAGAAATATGACATCAACAAAAAGATACCATGGAACTACAACTAGTGAGAAATCGGAATACTGAATGAAGCCCCTTCACAATAAGCATATCAAAGAAATATGTAGTCACCGTAGATTATCTTCTCGAAACACATAACTGGACCAGATCTCATATTATGACCCCCCACTATATTTTTCTCGCCTTAGGAGACCAAAAATGGTCAAAAAGAAAAAGTTTATTGATCTTACGAAGGATGAAGAAAGTATAGTCTTTACAGCAAAAGTAATTTTATCTTATTTCAAACAATAATGATATTGTATTAGAAGTTAAATTCAAAAACATATTCCAACATTACTAGATTGGTATAACTGAGATAAAAATATACTTTCGTCCGCAGTCTCGCCTCGATCTTTGGTAACCAATCCAAAAATTCGTGAATTGAGTCATCAAAGTTTTTAGCAATGTCGAAAGAAACTTTCAATCGTTCTTCTCTTTCTGCTGCAAGTTTTTCTAGTAGCAACCAGTCTGCATTTAACTGTTCCACTTTCTTCCTCAAACTGTCCAATGAACCATCCATTTCTTTATCCAATATCTGAAACAATTGAAATTTCAAGATGACAATGCCAAAACGATGTATTATTCAATAATTTAAACTACAAAGTCTGTTGAAATGTTCATATTGTAATAAAATATAATACATAAAAAAGTAAACAACCTGCTGGGCACGTTCTTTTATTGATTTCATGGTCTCTTGATGAGCATCTATCTGTTTTTTCAACTCTTTATGATCATCGTATAATTTATTAACAGTCTCCAAATCCCCAAAAACTGAAGTAGATTCTAAATTTTGTAGATCCGGTAATGATTTTTCCAGCCATTCTCGCAATGACAATAACGCCTCATCAAATTGTCCGCATGCCAACAATGCATCTTCAATTGATCGATGCCTACAATAAAAACAATGAATATCATTATTAATGTGATCTGTTTAATACAGTACATGTAATTTTTTTCAATACAACATTTTTTGTGAGGAAGACATAAAATTTTTTAAAAAATAAAATATAAAGTTAAAACAAAGCCATGACATTTTAGCTAAGTAATTTACTCATATTAGTTGCATTACATAATTGACCGTTTGAAATATATTACCTAAAATTAACTATTTAATTTCAAAAATACCTATATAATGTGGTGTTAACCAGCTGTGTCCACTTTTCTTTTAATATTTCATTCATTAGATTAATGCCTTTTTGTTCATCACGTGGTGCATGCTCCGCAATAGATTTGCCCCTCTTGAATGTTGCTTCATACATTGTTTGCCTTTCATTTAATTCATTCTGATATTCACGATGCTGTTCCAAATCAAGTCTAAGCTGACTACCAGAAGTAGCCTGAAATTATGGAAATGAATTTAAATCTTTTTTGATAATCAGCAATCCACTGCATCTCATTAATCATATGATTCAACTGATAGAGTTGTTAGGATGTCTCATTTAAATAACATTTAGTTTTAGTGATCCCTATATTGCCAATGCACACTAGAAAACTGAACTATTTAAATTACATTTTTGTTAGATGCATATCTCATGCAAAATAAAAGCTGAAATCACCCAAACACTTTTTTATGATGATAAGTTTCGCCACAATCATTTAATAAAAGCTAATGCAGTTTCATCAAGTGATTTGTATTATTCTGTGTCATTAATGTGTGATGTTAATATGATTACCTGTTTATACTCGCTTCCATTCCATTTAGCATTACCATTATCAATCCAATCAATTAGCTCAGAATGTGATCCAAAATAAAGTTGTGCTTCTTGTAATGCAAGATCGAGTTGTTTTCTTCGATCCATACATCTCGAGGCGACTTTATCAAAACGATGTTTCGCCGAAACAAGTAAGTTTTTGATTGGTATCGCATCTTTTTTCTCACAATAGTATTGCAATTTTGTTCCTTTGCTGTTTAATTCGCTCATTAATTCTCGGTAATGCAAAACCTGAAAAAAAGTTGTTCTGAATGAATGCAAAAATAAACACAAAAATATACAAAGTGTAGATCGTTGTTTCTTTATGAAGTGAATATTAACTTTTATTTTTATTAAATAAAACACATTTTTCTTCTGAGTTACACCTTAAAATCAAAATTAAATCACTAATCGAAACTTTTACCTCAGTTTGAAATACCGAGTGCTTATCTATTTGCTTTTCTACGTTTTCTGGAATTCTAGATACATGTTCTAAACATCCTAAATAGTTTTCTGCAGAATTCAGCCATTCGTTCATTGAAGCCATAGCAGAATGCAGTTGTTGAGCTTCTGATAAAGCAATTCTCAGCTTCTGTTCTCGATCACTAACTTTATTTTGTACCTGCAGTAAATGAATATGCCGTTAATTTATCTATGAGAAAATAAATACACCGATATATAAATTACTTCAGCTTAGTACGCATTCATTTTGAAATCTTTTGAAATGTATATATTATCCAGTTCAGAAAGTGACACTTAGAAGTGATTCTCACTTGAACCCATTTTTTGTTCAGTTGTGCAGCTCTTTGAGTAATCCACGAATTTCGATCACTAATATTATCGGCTAGATATTTTGTTGCTGCTTCCAAATGGCTCTCTAGTGCCACTCGATTTTGCTCAATTTCGGCCTGTAATTTTTGCGAAGTTCCAGTCCAATTTGTAATCAAAAATAAATAGAAGGCAAAAAAAAAGAAAGAAGTAACAACCTTTAAAACTAAAAAGTCATCGAGTTGAGTTTGGGCAGTCTCTGGTAAACCCCCCGTGGGTTTTGCATGAGATAAATCAGCATCCTTATCTTGAAGCCACATAGCCCAGCGATCCACTTCACTTCCCAAACTTTCCGCAGCTTTTCGAGCATCATTAAGCTATAAACGAAAAATTGAGTTTCTATGAATTTCAATTCAAGATGAAAAAAATTAAATTTTTCAGTATTAAATTTATACCTGAACCCAAACATCTTCTAACTTATCAACCAATATATGCCAGTTTGAATTTAATTTATCAATCATCGGTCGTGCTGAATTTTCTGTACTTGGATCAGCTGCAATAATTCGCTTCGCAGCACTATTCAAAGTATCAACGCTCGCCTCGTGTGCCAAAACATCGTTTTGTATAACTCGATGTTTGCAAACTTCCACTTGTACCTCATTGATAGTTGTTGAATGAGGATTAATCTAATATTAAAATTATTTTCAATACGGGTTCCTTGATTTTTGAAGTATCGATGATGTCTTAATTTAGTAAGATGAAAAGGAATATTTAAGAAATTTTTTTTTGCTCAAATACTAGTGCATTAAAACAAAAAAACCAACCTTATTCAAAATCTTCTGAGTTTTCTCCATCCAAGTCATTAATTGATCATATGCTTGAGAAAATTGTCCTTTTTCTAACAAAATCTTTTCCATTTTTTGTTGGCGTTCATTTAATGTTGCGTACAACTGAAATATACTTATCTTAAAATAATTCATTTTTTCAGAGACCTGTTTTCTAGATATGAAAATATGTCACTGGAAAAATTATTTATAAAACTGCTCCAAATAATCTACAAAAGAGCAAAGATGTATGTACTGCACATAAATCTTGATAATAAATACAGCATTCTATTCATTCATGTTTTAAGAAATGAAAAGCTGAAATCACTACATTTGTCTTAAATTTTGATTAACCTATAGTTAATAAATAACTGACTTCAGTTTCTAAAAAATCTATCAGTACATAGTGAACTTTAACAAATATCACATCATCACAAAAAATAGAAAAGTCAAGCTAACTTTATTCCATCGAACATTCAGATCATTTATAGGTGCTTTAATACTAGCAGATTGCTGTACTGTAGAACCAACGCACAGACTTGCACACAACTGATTCAACTGCTCTTTTTCCAAAGCTTTTTCATCCAATAATGAACGCAAATCACCCAACGAAGCAAGCTGCAATGATGCTACAATTAAATTTGAAGTTAAAGAAACTATGTTTCAAGCAATCTCTTCGTTCAGCCACTAAACAATTAAATATATAAAAACTTCAATTCGCACTTCATTTTTGATATTAGTAGACGATGCACTTGAAAGAGGATCAAACTGAGATACTCGAGCTTCAGTTTCTGCTATCCAATTAGTTAACTCAGTTAATAATCCATGGAAATCCATCGCTTTTTCCATAGCTTCTATTAAATCAGCATTCCTGAAATGACAAATTCTAGTGCTTTGTATAAAGTGAAGTATGAATTTTTATATTTTGCCAATCATAAAAATCATATTACTACTAGTCTGGTAGAAATGTAAATAATTTTAAGTTTACTTTCGAGCGCACATATTAGTCACAGTAATCCAACCGCCTTCAGCCGCAGTGATTTGCTGTTCTACGTGAGTTTTTTCTTCATCAGCAATCATATTACAAAGTTCATGTCCCGCTCTTCTTAGCTTATCTATCATTTCTGGTTTAACTTCGCGAACCTCTCCTTCGATAGCATAAAACAAAAGTGCGATTAGCAATAAAAACTTTTTACCTTACAGACAATTTCTGTACAAATCTTTTAATCAAACAAATTATTTGAGGAGATAGATATCTGATGAGTATTTAGTGAAATAATAACAAATTATAAACCATAAGATTATTTCGTTGCTCTTCAATAGCTTTAGGTTCACCAAGTACTGGCTGTATCTTGTCAATACGTAAGTGCAATTCTTCAATCGCCTTCTGACATGACTGTAATTCTAACCAAAACTGTTCTGCTTTTACCAATGTATCTTTCAAGATATTTCCTCTCATCATGACGCTTTCCATTATTTCATTCCATAATGCATCTAACTCTTTGATCTTCAAACTGATTTCTATAAAAAAGAAATAAGCGTGAAAATCGATAAAATTTGCAGAGAATAAAAGAAAACGAGAGGTCATAGACAATAAATTTGCGCTTTCATTCTTTGGAATAATCTCTTTTGCACTTTTGTATTATATGAAATACTCGACCACAATTGCGAACAAATGTAGAATGTAGAATGCAGAATGTGGAACCTAAAGCTGCAGAATCATTTTGTTTAGCACGTGCTAGAATCTCTTTAGCACTTTCTTTCACTGATTTTAGAACACTCTCTTTATGTTTAAGCTGTTCCATGAGCAAACGATTTTCACCAATTTGTGACTTGATTCGTTCAAGATCTGCAGGTACTGCTTCTGCATTCCGTATCTAAAAGCAATATGATGAAAAATAGAATTAAACACATTACTAGCTATATATCACCGTCATTTCCAATGCGACGATACCTGAATTGCTGTACCATCTAGATTTGCCAGAATCACATCCAATCGGTCTGTGAGTTGACTGCTTTGCCCAATAGCAGTTTCTAATGCTTCAGCCCTCTGGCGAACTGCATCTCGGGCTGCAGCAAATCGTTCGTCCAAGTCTTCAGCTACTTTCTGCAACTGCATTTCATCTTCCCGGCCACACAGTTCACTCAAAGAGCTAACATTTTTGTGAAAACGATCCATTAATGGCTTGTGCGATATTATTGAATGTTGCAATTCCTAAAATAATAGCAAAACTAAAAACAGTAGTGAATTTATACCGAGAAATATAAAGACTGTGATTTTAGCAAATGAATATGTAAATTTTAAAGTGCCCTTGAAAATGAAGCTACACATCAATTTTTTCCATTGCTGTGTAGCTTTATTTTCATAAATACAATTATTTGATTTGTCAATAGTGTGTCCCTAGTTACTTTATGCATCATAAAACAGACCAGAGTACCATTTATGAAATATTCAGTAATAAAGCACAATAGAAAAATATGCTACACGACTTTTCACTTCTTCCACTTTTTGCCTTTCTGAGAAGTGTATCTGATCTACTTTAAATGGTATCTCCACTAAATACTTTCCAAAGTACGAATTGAACTCAGATAATTTGAAGAGAATCATTTGCTATTTTATGAAATAGCTAATGACTGATATATGTTTCGAAATCTCACAGTATTGTGGAATTGTTGCTGCATTAATTGATCCCGCTGATGTCCTGTTATCACCGGTGGACAATTATCAATTTCGTTTTCTATGCTTTCCAACCAAAAATCTAGCTCACCAAATGACTGATCAATTTCAAGACATAAAGCTAATGCTTGCTCTAATTCAGCTAATCGTTCTTCACCCATTAAGGATACGTCAGCCGAAAGTGCTCGTCCAGTCTAAAATAAAATTTCACTATGTATATGTTTAAGTTGATGATATTTACATACATTTATTTCCTTTTGAGTGCTAAAAGACAATGCTTTCCTTTCTTCAGCATACAGTGTTCTTTTTCAATTATTCATTATTATTTTTGAGTTCTTCAAAAAACATGGAACAATTTTGAAAAATAAATAAATTTACTGACTTCAATTTTATTAACAAGCAACAAATCCTGTCCATTGGCGTCACCACCCAAAGCCCGAGCAACTTTTTGTGCATCCGCAGCTGCATCTCTCAATCGTGCTTTCATCACCGCAACATCTTCATTCATCTGCTTCTGATTTCTTAACTGCTTTTTAACATAATCAGGATCTACTTCTGGTGCTGCCGCCTGTTTAGCAAAAATTTTCATTTACATCTCAAATATGTGATAAATAAAAATCATAAATTAAAAAAATGAAGTAGTTCAAATGTTTAGCTGAAATTAGAACTAAATTTTTGCTCGGTAAACAAACAACAATTGAACAGTGAGCGATAAAAAGCTTCAAATGGATTAAAATAGTGACGGTGAAGGGTATCCATTTTCTTTTAATCGAAAAAAATTATAACGCTCATAAGGACCTGCATTAAACGATCACGAGCATCAGTAAACCATTCATTGAGATAATCTAATTCATCTAAAACCTGTCGACTTTGCTTTTCAACTGATGTTAGTCTGTCACTTTTGCGAGTGATCTAAATAGCCCAAATTATCATTAATATCAAAAAATATTCAAATTAGGAAAAAAAGATTTCAATAGAGAAAAACTTTCTTTTCAGAGTATGAGAAATAGTTTTCTAGACCGAAAATTATGGTTATTCATGCTTGCAAACACACAGATTTTACTGACCTGTTCAGCTAAGTGATTAAATCTACGGGTCAAGTCATCAGTTTGTATTTCTAGTTCATCAGCTTTAACACCAATAAGATTTTGTAACTGTTTTGACGTATCATTAATTTTTTCGATATCAGGGCGCCACTTCATCAAATCATCTTCCATTTGAGCTATTACAGTGACTTGGGCTTCAATTGGGGTCTAGAATACATTATACGGAAACGTTATATTCTAGATCTAGCTATTTTTAGATATTTTTAAAGACGCTAAAAGAGTGTAACACTGCCACAGAATTGAATAATACAATTTAACTGTATTACAGATGAACGATTTAATTTCATCTTTACCAATGACTACGATACAAAAAAAATTTTTTTTAAAGACAAGGAAGATCTTTTTTTCAACTTCAACAGTGCACTTAGCTTACTATTTTAAGGTGATGAAACTGAACTGCTGACTAAATTTCTGCACTATATCATTATTTGAAAAAAGATTTTTTGTTCCTATAATAAAAAAGATGATTCATAACCTGATCAATAGTTTGCAAATCTTGTTCCACAGCATCCATCCATTGATGAACGATATCAAAAGAATCATGGAATTTCTCTGAGAGTAGCAATGCTTCACTTAAAGTAGCAATTTTACTATCCGCTATAGCAGTCAAGTTTAAATAACGTGTGCGTAAATTCTCAATACGACTTTGCAAAGCAATTGCTTCTTCACCAGTTGTTTGTCTACACAATTCATGACCATCTTCAACAACAGTCGAAACCAAACGCTCCTGTTTTGTAATCTCCATAGTCAGCTAAAAATTATTACATACTAAAAGTAAGATACTTGAAATGATGATAGCTGCTACAAGTGTAATCATGGAGGCTTAGAAAACTTACTAATTGCTCACCGAACTCATTTTATCAAATTACATTTAGTAAATATTTTTTCACAAAAATACGATTAATGTGACAAAATGCTGAGAACATCAAATCCCTATCTACATTTTCGTGTCAGCTGCACAAATCTTTTAAAATTCTCTAAACTGTAACAGAAGAAATGTCACACTACATCGGCAAGTAGAGCAGTTTGTTCATTTATTTCTTCCGGATAGATCGAGAGTATATCTAATTTACCCATATCGTTCTCAATCTTATCTAACCAATCATTAAGTGCAGTCGCACTTTTTAAGAAACTTGCTAATTCCTCACCAATCTGGAAAAGAATTTAAATTACCAAATTTGCATTTCAAAGTGAAAGCCAGAACAAAAAACACAAATGTTTATTTCGCTATTATAGATATTATGGGACTTCAAATAAATATTAATTTAAGTTGCTTAAAGCTGTTTCCATTTTGCTAAACCTTAATAATTTTTTCTGGAGCTAAAGAATAAAATTCTTATACCATTTAGGTTTTTTAAAAAATTCGTAAAGTGTGTACTACTTTTGGATCACCATACCCTAACTTTATGGAGCACTTTCAAAGTATTAGCAAAAGAAGTTGAAGGTAAACAAATAAGATATTAGAAAGTCAATAACCTGTTGTAACAAAATACCGCATTCTGCGACTTGAGAACTTAAAATTTCGTATCGAACTATATAATTCTTGAACGTTGTATTTAATTCAACTGCTTCATCATCCGATGTCAAACTAGCTAGAAGAGGACATAGTTGTGTCATCCTTTCCACATCCTCCCGCTTACTTTCAATATTTGTTTGTAAATCCTGGAATTATGTGCAAAGGTTCAAAAAATTATGTAAGATTAGCAGACGTGACGTTTTTAGCAAAGAAAAAATATCATGGTTAATAAATAAAGAGAAATATCAAGAGCGCTAATATTCTGAAAGAATTTAAAAGTCTTGCTCCTGCTGCTACGATTGAAATCACAGTAAGACATTCATTTCTGTGTATATTCGAGAATAACTATTCATTATAAAGCAATTGCAGAATAAATGCAAAACCTGATGTAGGTTTACTTGCTGCTGAAATTTTTCCTCATCAGTTGGTATGTGCCCGAGTTCTTGTAAAGCGCGTTCGGTTGTTTCAAGCCACATTTTGAAGGGTTCCGATAACTGAACCCAATTTTGAGTTAAAACAAGCGCATCATGTAAGTGATTGCGCCGATCACGAGCACTTTCAAGAAGAGTACCGTATCTAAAAAAACAGTTAGCAATCTTTCTTAATCAATTTCTTATCCTTCTACAATTTAAAAAAAGTACCAAACCAAATAGTAGTTTACTGCAATATAACTATGCCGTTCATTGCAATATAACTTTATATTTTCTTTCCTTACAAGTACTCAGAGCGAAATGAGTATTGAAAAATCAACACTTTTGAGACATAAAATGTAAACAATAAATATTACAAGATAAAATGAAGTTAACCTGTTTGATATAGAGGAAGTCTGAAATGAAGTAATTTTCATAGATGTTTTTCGCATCTTTTATGAAGATTCATTCAACATTTTTCTTTAACTTTAATCATCTTAAAAGCTGTGCTTGTTAAATAAGCAAGTTAGAAGTCTAGAAAGCAGCAAAGTGAACAGAACAACTTTTAAAATTAGCTATGATTTATATTAAAAACTGTGAGATCTAATAAATTTATGTCTTGAACAGTAATGTTTTAATGTGAAACACAAGTGTATCTTCACCTCTGTGTGATATTTTTTGTTTGCTCTAGTAGCGTTTCACGTTTTACAACATCTGCTATCAACTCAACAACTTTATCGATCAACAGTTTGAAGCCATCAACACTAAAAATAAAGTTGGAAAAAAAATTAAGATCTAAAATATATAAGAATACTTCTGCACAATAATTCAAAAAAAAAAGGAAAGTGAAAATCTCATACAAATCAAAAGTGAGAAATAGCTTATAAAAAAATAGGACTCTATTTGGTGACAAGGACCTACAAAAGTAAAAATTTCTAATTCATAATCCAACTTTCTATTACTACTCGTAGTGGCATAAAGTTAAAGATATCGCTCTCTGCTTATTGTTCCTGATGTTTTATAAATTTTCCATTCACTTTCATACAAAAAAAAACATTTTTAAAAATCAGCACTTACTTCTGTTGCTTCTCTTCAATATGTTTTATCAAAATATCGTTAGCTCGCGCTTGCTCTTTGACAACTTTATATTCAGTAGATGGCGGCCGCTGATTCTGAAGCGACTCTTCGGTGTCTTGTAACCATGCAACAAGTGCATTATGGGTATCAGTGTAGCTACCTAGTTTTTGCAAAGACGTGCAAATTTGGTGTTCACGATCTGCTAGCAATTTATTTAAAGTATTCCAGGTATCAATAAGTTTTTGTTTCTCATCTTCCTGCAATTTGTCACAAAAAGTGAAGATAGTTACCTATGCACAATGATGAAAAAGTTGCGAAACAGTGTAAGTATTTAATTCATTTCAATCACTGATGGATGAAATAACTATTTGCTAGATAACGAACAAAGAATGAATGATTATACATATATTCAATAAAGTTTTGAGATATAAAACTTAACAAGGAATTTGAATATTGAATAACCAAATCATTCATTTATCAATTATAAACAAAACATAAAACTAGCAATGTGAAAGCCCACCAGTGTCTTTGTTGATACTCGTTCATCAGCACTTTTCATAAGCTTATCACCACTCTCTACAATCATAGTGTAATTCTGACTGGCAATTCGGAGCTTCTCATGAAAAGCTCCTAATTTCTCTAGTTGCAGTCGCAAATCATCTATTTCAACTGGAAGAGGTTCTTGTAAATTATTATTTCTTGTGAGCGCTTCTAATTCATCTTGGAGTGCTTCAGCTTTGCTGAAATTAGCAATCCATATTAGTAATAACATTTAAAATATTATAAAAAGTAAAATCTCAAAACAAGATATGTACATTACCAATGACAATAAGTTTGCAATAACAATTTTTCACTTTAGGTCATGAGAACACTTCATAATTTTTTTCTTAAACATGTTCAGAAACACGTTCTTTGCAGAAGAATGTTAAACAAATTGATATTACTAAAATAAAAAACAGATTAGCAGCACCTCATTCAATACTGAAATAATGCATGATTTGAAATTAAGATCATCAAAAAAATCATGAACTAACCAAATAAATTCTTGCACACTCAATAACATATTGCTAATCATTCGCTTACAACGCGTGACATCTGCACGTTGTTTACTGATTAATTCTTTGAGTTCACTTATCTGCTGCATTATTAAATTTTCAGACGTTGCCTGCATGGCGTGGCTGTCAGAAAGTTGCATCCATTCTGCAGTTAATTCATCCAAAACCTAGCAAAATTTGATTCTTTACGAAATCTTCAACAATTTTCAATACTAGCTATATTTCTTGTATTATGTAATGATACAGGTTAACAATACAAACTTGACTGGAATCAAAAAGAGAAGGCAAAAACTGTAAAATTTAAAGAGTTAATATAGCATTAAAGAATAAACCTTCTCGTTTTCAGCAATTATTTTTAGTGATTCATCACAACTTTTATTTTGCTCTTCTAAATCAGCAACGTTCCGTGCGATTGGTACTAATAAATCCTACAATTGTTCAAATCATTAGAAATATCTTTATAATAATATTTTACCGCACTATCAAGGTCTTGAAAATTAAACTGAAAATTGTAAGTTTGTGATGGTACAGTAAGTAGTAAGTAGTAGAAATTATCACAGAGCATATCTTAATGTGTATTTATATATCTGGCTTACTTCAGTAAGCATTTCATTAGAATTTAATAAAAGAGTGGCAAAAATAATTTACAAAGAGAAGTAAATGTGGAATCATCAGATTCTACATTACTGCAAAATTAGATACTTACCTCATCACTCTTTCGGATATTAGTCCCCAATAAGCCAATTTTTTGTATTATATTATCTAATATTCCATCTTTTTTTGCCATATCATCAAGCAAATTTTGAATGCTTGCTATAACATCAGCATATTCCATATCAATTTTACGTACGTCTTCATGAAGCACTAAAGCTTCTTCTCGAGTAACTACTGCTTCAACATCTTTAAAAGCTACATGCAGTTCTCTCTCTATTTTCTGCCAACTACATTCAAGATCACTGACTGCTGAAATTAATAAAAATGAATATTTTTATGAAGTTATTTCAGTAATATCGAACACATTTACTAAACGTAATTTCAGGATGCTCACTTTTCAACAAGACTTCCTTTGTGATGGATGGAATACCAGTAGCAATAGCTTCTTTGAAACTTTCTGCTGTTTCCTTAGTTGCATCTATCAGCTGCCTTGCTTCGCCTTTACTTCTTGAGAACTGTCTCCGAGCATCCTTCTGAATCAAAATTTTAAAACTTCTAAATATGATGGTTATTAATAAAAACCGATATCAATATTATGTTTGACAAAAAACAATTGAATAAATAAAGTATTACCGATATTTGCATCTTTTGCGAGAGATTCCTGATATTCTTAAGTAATCTTTTTACATCTGCAGTCACGTTTTCCACTTCTCTTCCTAGTTTTTTTAATGATGGTCCAGCTGTGACTACCTCAAGTTTATGTAACAAAACTTTTAATGTGGCAACTTCAACTTCTTGTCTTCTAACTTTCTCTTCTATGGCAGTTATGGCGCAAACGTCATTATTTTTCTGAACAATTAAAACAAGTAATTATTTATTAATGCAAATTGATGACAACAATCACAAGACAATATTGTAAATGTTTTCTCATGAAAATTTATTCTTCCAGTTTTTAAAAAAATTTCCAATTTCAGAGAAACATTTTAAATGCCCAATCTATTTCACAGCACATTATCTATCGAAGTTACTTAATTGTAAAAATGAATTAACAGTTAAATTTTTTGGCTTCTTTAACGCTTCATACAATTTTAAAAACCTTAAATGCTACAAGAACAAACCATATTTCCTAAAATTTGATTTAACTCCAATTGATTTTCATTAATTTCAATGGTAATGGACTTTGATAAAGCTTCAAATTGATGAACTACATCAGAAGCTCGTTCTGCATTCATATGCCTAATCTTAATTTCTTGCAATAGTGGATTCCACGCAGCTGAGAAATCATCAAGAAGAGCTTTAAGCTTTTTATTTGGTGTCTTCTTCATTTGATCCATTAATTTTGCTCTGAACAACCAAGACAATTCAAAATACAAATATAAACTGAATAAATTTTTGGAGAGATGTCAATTCCAAGAACGCGATGACTATAATATCAGGTCAAACTTATAGTATATATTTCAAAATGAATAAGTTCCTATAGATTCCATCAATCCTACTTCCGATACTTACAATAATTATAGGCAGATTCATACCACAATTAATATATTCGAAAATCCCTTATAAGAAAATTGTACGATATAATGAAATCATACAGCAGAACTAAATTACTACAATCAACAAACCTCATTAAAGTGATATCGCCTTCTTTATCTAACACTTTACCATAGATTTCCTCAACCATTCTTCGCTGATTATCAAGTTCAGAGGAAATTGCTGATAAAGAGCCTATATCAGAAAGATGCTCATGCATTTCTTTCATCCATTTAATAGCTTTTTCAGCTTCCTCGACTGTCTTTCCTTCTTCATCCCTGACACTCGCTGCTGTTCCTTTCATGCTTTCTATTAAAAATAATAGTAATCATAACATTTATTTTTATTGAATCTGCTTTAAATAGATTTCATTAAATTTGTGATGCTTTATGACATATAACCAACGTTTAATGTGCATACTAATTTCTGATTTGTATCTAGTCTATCACTATAAGTCTCAATATTTTTGAATACCAATACTTCAAAAAATAATTAGACCATTCATATTAAGAAATATTTTACCAATCTTTTTATGCACTTCTCCTGCAGTTTGAAGTATTGCATCCAACTGTTCGTGTATATTAGTTTGTAAGCTGTGATCCTGAGTAATTTCACAAATCTCTGCGGTAAGCATTTTCACTTCCTCTAACTGCACATCTATTTCACACGATCTTTCACTTAATGCATTTAGGGCTTTGAGATGTTCATTAACGTCATTTTTGGAAGCTAACGGTGAAAGACCAATCTGTTCCATTGCTTCAGCGATACTTATCAGCTGCATTCTAAAAAAATGAAATTGCAAGTTTATGTTAAATATTTCTTGAAATTGCTCCTTTTATATAGACATTTGGTTCTACTCTAAAATGATTCAGTATTCTATATTCATTATGAACTGTATATGAATTTTTTAATTAATGCACAATTTTTCAGTGTGTGTGTAAACCCAAATACACTGAAAAGTAATAAAATAAATCGGAAATACTATTAAAAACTTTTCCAATCAATGAAAAAATTTTTAGTTTAGAAATGCCAGAGCAAAATAATTTACCAAATGACTGTCATAAATAATTAGAAAAAGGCAATAGCTGTAATCAAAAAGCTTACTTTATATCTCGCTGTTTGTTTGAAAATTTCGATCCAAAATCTTTAATTTTTGATAGAAGAACTTTCTTCTTGTCAAGTTCATCATGGAATAATATCCAGCGATGATTCAATGCATCTATCTGAAAAAAATGAGATTATCTAGATGAAAAAAATTTAAAAATTTGTATTCATAAATACGAAAAAAGTACTAATTCACCTCTTTTATAATCTGTTGATTGCTTTCAGGGCTTACACTTCCGGCTACCAAATCATGAGCTAAACTGTTAACTTTATTCCTAGCTTCACTCTGGTCGTCCAACTCACTTTGCAGCAACTGCAAATTAAAATAGAGATTTGAGATTTATCGGTAGTGCAAGGAGATAAGAAAGAAAAACATGCTGCACTACATACCTCTATTTGTAGAATCTGATTATTGATAACTTTTGGATCGATATTAACAGTTCCAATAGCTGAAATCATTCGTTCTTTTTGCATTAACCATTTATCCATCATTGTTGTACCTGCAAAATTAAACATGTCATCATAAAAAGTGACAAAAAGAATTCGAACTGTTTTTTAACAAACAAAATGTTACCTTCCAGTAGTTGCTTTGCGCATCCACTTTCCTCGTTTATTTTTGAACAAATTTGGACTAATCTTTCCCAATCCATTTCGAGCATGTTCTGAGAGCTCACAATTTCAGAAACGCCCAGAATAGAAGGTTCAGCCATCAACAAATGTGCTTTATTTCGAATTTCTTCCATTTCCACCTGTTTTTTCTGCGTAAGAAGCTTTTCCAAATCTTTTACTTTCGTTATATTTGCTTCAATAACTTTATCATCAAGTGCTATCCGACGATCCGTCGCCTGTAACCAGAAGTTAAGCATTATTAGCAAAAACTATGTAGTGAACTTTGAAAAGTTTTTCAAAGAAAAATAAAAGAACAAACCAATCGTTTAGTTTCATTTTTTATCCACCGAGCCAAACTATCTCGTTGTAAATCCCATTCAGATAATTTTTCGCTATCTAAATTGATCTTCTCCTCTTTTGATCGTAAAAATGAGCCAAGAGAAGCATACTTTTGTTGCACACAGGTTATTCCACGAAGTACTTCATTAGCTTGCTCTGACTGCTGTACACTTCCTGTCATTTTCGCCCTGCAGAAACAATAAAATATAATCAAAATTCTGCTTTCGATTTCCATAGCACCAATCAACTCACCTTTTCCTTCGGAATTTTATGAACAATCGTTTCAAGAACGGTCCATCTAAGAATATTTTAATCGCTTTATTTACAATAATTTTGATAACTAAGCACTACCAAATGTATCTTATAATTAGAGGCAATTTTTGTTTTTAGAAAATCATAACCTGCCCAGAGTCTCCGATTCTACCAGTTTTGAAACAACATCATTCAATGTTTCTAACTGAACACGGCAATCCTGATGTTTCACTTGAAGTCGTTGGCAAGCTACACGCTGATTAGATAAGTCAACTGGATTCAATGAGTTTTTTTCCAAAACTGAAGAAATTTTTTGTACAAAACATGTGAAAAAAATGAAATGATTTTTATCTTACTTCGGGAATTCATATATTTGTTTTTATTTATATTATTACTTACTTGAAATGTTTACTTTTTTTCAGAATTCGAAGTATTCATTGAAAAAAAAATCTGATGAACAAATAGAAAGTACTGCGAAAGTTCACAAAAAATAATTAAGGAAAAATTATGGAGCGAAAAGCTAACGAAAATATTATTGAGGCCAATAACTGAGCAGTAACTTAAGCTGAAAACTGGAGTGAAAAATGAGAATTTTTCTAGAAATATTCACTTTTAGCGTCAGCCTCAATCTCTTCCAAAATAGTGGAAAGTTTGCTACTCAATTCATTGTATGTGCTTTGAAGCTCTTCTACGTTCTGCCCACAACTGATCAAGTCTTCAACTCGAGAAATTAATTTCCTTAACGTGCTCTGACTTTCAGAAACCTAGAAAAATAATGGTAGATCGCATTATTGAAATCTAAAGTTAAAATGGCCTCATATAATTTTAAAATCAACACAATTTTCTCATAAAAAGAAATATAGCAATGTACGAACGCTTTCCTTGCACAAGTCGCCTCCAACAACATCTGGCACTGACAAAATCCAATTGCATTTGCATTCTAACTTCACGCAGTCATTCTTCATTAACTTTGTCACTTCATTATATACGTCTTTCAATGCGTCGACATCACTCAATGAAATACTTGACAATTTTTCGTTTAACGAAGATAACTTTTCATTGACTGATTTTTCCAAAGTGTCGAAATCCGTCACAGCCGTGATCAATTCTATGATATTATCACCGCAAGCCTAAATTAAAAACCTTTGATAAACAATGATTTCATAAGGCTTATGAATGATGGTAAATGTCAAATATCAAAAATCAAAATATCAAATAAAAAATAAAATCAAATAAAAATATCAAAAAAAATGTAAATATGTAAATATCAAATATCAAATGTCTGATATGCAGTTTGTCATATAGCTCAAATAAGCATAAATAGCTTACGATGAATGAGTGGTTGTAAGAGTTAAGCTCGGCTTTTTTTTTTACTGTATGACAAACTGCATTTAAAATTCGTTGTTCTACATATCAAAATTAATAGATTGCAAATTTGAAAGAAAGCTTTGAAATAACGAACTTTAGTTACTGCAAGCAATGTTGTAAACTTTTCTTCAGCATTTTTACAATCGTTGAGAATTTGCCGACCAGCTACTGAATCCGGATTAGCAGCTACCATTTTTTGAGCCTCTACATGCAATTCATTGAGCACTTTTTGGTGAGATAAAATTTCCCGCTGTCGCAATTCACTTTGATGTTTCTAAAACGATTCACAGTTGAAAACATATGGTTAGCTTCTAAGTCGTACAGATTAAATTTTAAATCAGCATCGCGCAAAATCCACAAAAATTCAAGATTTACTTACCATTTCAATCAATTTCTCTACATGAAGAGGTAAGGCACAAGGTATTGACTGCCGTTTATTTTCCTCATCCAACCAGTTCATTATATTTGCCATACCCGAGCGAATCCCTTCCGTTTTCATCAGTTTGCTACGCCATGAATCGATGTTCTCTTCGATTCTTTTCTGAGCACGGACTTGTCTAAAAACATTTTCAGAAAAATGATGTTGTGGAATAGTCTCAGAATAACCTGTATGAAAATACTAAGAAAAACTTGATATAATCCTTTGCAAGAACCATGAATTACAATAATAATAATGATTATATAATCATTGCTGATATAATGTTTTTATATTTAAAATTAAAAAAATTGTTTAGACCTCCGAGTCAGTTCATCGATCTGACGCTGATTTTCATGCGTAACTCGTTGATGAGCATCAGTGCCTACAACGGCACTACTAAATTCTGAAGCCGAGCGCATCACTGTTTCAATTTTGCCAGTTTGCTCGAAAGAAAGCTGTTGTAACATTTCAAGTTCCGACAGCCTACAAAATTCGATACTTGAAACTGAACGTCATAAAGCATGATTAATAAAAATCAGATGTTTAAATTAGGACAAAAAAAGCGTTAATTTCATCACCAAAATCAGACGATATAATCACGCTCACTAAGGATTCAAGACCCAAGAAATTAAATTTATTTTCTCACAAAACTAGGACATGTACTAGTCATCGCCTGGATCAGTAAGCAATACGTATTTAATCATAGTACTTCATAGAGATTCCCACTATACGATGTTTCATCATATCCAAGTACGCATATTCCAAATTCAGAACACACAATGAAGTATTCCACAAGCATATTCTTAATAAGGATATGAACTTTAAACCAACCTCGACTAGTACCAAGATTATCTAGCCACTAAACCATCTAAACAATCAACAGAGATGCATAAAAATATGTCTTGAGCTGATTTAATTCTATTCAAAGACTTAGATTAGTTAACTTTCAAAACTTTTTAAGTGATTCTATAAGAAAAACTGCTTCATCCATAAGTAAGTATTCTTCCGTCATTCATTATGATTTCATGCAAACAGATAAATATTGAATGTTTAAAAAAAAAAGTTCATTGAGAGAAATTCTTGCAGGATATGAAAGCATGACTAACAGCTGCGACATTAAATCACTGCCAGCCATCGTATCCATACTGCGTGAAATTCCTTCTACTTCCGTGATCTGCTGTTCCAAACTTGTGACAGATTCAGTTAAGCCTTCCATTAGTTTTATATATGACAATGACACAGACTTTAACTGATTCAAATACGAACTCAGTTCATGGCAATTTCGAAGTAAAACATCATAGTCTGTCTGTAAAATTGAAGAATCCGTAGAACGTTCGACGAAATTTGATTTTAATCACTTTACCGTAGATTTAAAAGTTGGTGAAAGTTTTCAAAATTATAATAAACCTGTAAACTAAAAGTAGTACTAGTCAGTTCATGTGCATCTATGGAAGGAAGCTGTGCATTAGGATACTGCAAGCGCATTTCAACCACATAGTTGTCAATTTCAGATTGAATCCGAGAAGTGATCACTGAAATGTTCTTTACACGTCCTTTAGCAGAAACTAATTCATCGAACACGAGCTGAAATATATCATTAGAAATATTACAGTTTAATATAATCAGCTGGACATACCTTAATCTTTTGATTAAAATTATTCACAATTATTCAAAAGCCAGAGCTGAGTAAACACTTTCATTTCAGGAAATATGAATTTCAATGAAAAAACTAATGCAGTGAAGTGACCGGAAAAAACAACCTTCGCTTTTTGACGTGACAACTGAAGGGATCGTGGATCACCACTTTCCGCTCTAATAATGCCCACTTCTCGAGTTTTCTCATTGAAAAGTGAATGCAGTAAGCTTGTTTCGTTGGTAAATTCCAGTAATAATCTTGTCAATTCATTTAATCTTCAAAATGGGAACAAAAATACTGATAAAGAATTATTTGTTTGAAAATTATAAAATGTTCGATTGCAAATGGTTATTTATGACTTGAAATTGACTATCACTACCATATAGAAATGCATGACTCTTTAAAATAAAGTTTTAAACAATGAAAATAATCATTGCAAGATATTACAATTGGCCACTCATGTTATACAAGCTGTCAAAACGCATTCAAATTAAAATTTTTGATTTTGCTTCACATTTGATAGATCCAAAATTCAATTTCAACTGATCTACTGACTACAAATACTATCTTTCTATGAATATCTCTCTTAAAAGGTCCAGAAAGTAAAGTTCAACTACCAAAATTATTTACCTCAATAAAATGGTTTCAGTATGCTGCAAAAGTTGATTATAATTTGCTTCAAGCTTATTGCGATGTTCCTTTAGCGTATGGAACTGCTCTGGTGTAAGTACTTCAGCACCTTCAGCACATAAACGATCTGCTTCTTCAATACTTTCCTGTACTTTGAATGCATAGGACAGCAATTCAGCTCGTATTTCCTTAAATAACTCATTAAAATACGCGAAAAAAAAATACATTAGTGAATTATTTATAATCCTTTGTGAATACAAAAAAAATAATACTGGACTTAGACTTGAAAATTCGATCTAAATTAATCTCTCTAATATTCACAATGAAATGTATGATGAATTCATGTTCGAAATTTCCAGAAATAAAAACTTCTCATTATCAAGTGGGTAGAGTCAATATTATAAATGAAAGTGGGATTACTTGTATTCGATTGCATGATGAGTTCGCAGCATCAAACGAAGAAACCAGCCAAAAGTTTTCCGATATTGTTGCATTTATGGAATCAAAATTATCCAGTATCTCCGAAATTTTTATTTGCCTTTCAATGCAGTCATTTCGCAAATCCTCCTAGAATCATCATCACAATGATTATCAGTCGTATGAAGCATTTAATATGCTTACTGATTACAGTATAACAATTTACTCAAATTTACTCCGTCTCCATTGCTACTTTTCATGAATTGTCTAGGCAAAATTAGTAATCCTAAATTTTTCTTAAAATAAAACTCAGTAATGAAACAATTTATACTATTATCATTATCGTAATAATAATAATGATCATAGATCACTTTTAACACTGAACACACTCAGTAACTGTAAACAACATAAGTCAATCGAAATTTCGATGTTCATGTCGTGAGAATATTTCCTTGCAAATCACTTCCTTACCATGTAAATATTTAGGTTAATTATTACATGTTGAAGAAATTAAATAATGAAAAATACTTTATATGGTAAAAAAATAGTTAACACATTTACTAATTTAGTGCAAATGCATATCATTCTTTTAAGAGATCAGTACGAATTACATATTCTTATAGTTGACTTTTGCGTGTCATACAATCTTTTAGTTATCTGAAAGCCACATTCCTCTTAATAATTCAATCCTTTACCATTCTTTGCTGTTTAAAAAAATCATTATTTCAAAAATGATTTAGGCTGATAACTAGCTACCTCTCAGTCCTTTCAACTAGACACAATAATTTCCTTACCAAGCAAAATGACTCAAATTAATTCATCTCCGAACATCGATAAATAGTTCTGACCAACTCCCAAACTTCTATCAACTGCCACTATTTCTCAATATTTTCAGTAGTCAAATGCATGGAAAGCAAACAGTGATATAGAGAAATGTAGTTAACTCCGAACTATTAAACTACCAATACGTGAATGATGGTTCAGAATCACTTGTTTCCGATAGAAATACTCTTATCAAAAGTTTGAAAGACTTTATTTTTTGAAAGTATATTTTCCGTCTACTTGCATAAGAAGAGGAATAATTCAGTCACATTAATTAGTTTATGCAAATGGCTAATAATTTCGCGAAAGTCAAAACTCATCTGTTCATTTAGTTATAACTTAACATCGATAACTACTCAATCCCATTCTAATCCTAAAGTAGGTGCAGTCCAACGAGTATTAAATTTCTAGTGATATTTTTTGATGTATTTTAATTTGTCTACATTTATGTTTGAACAGTTTAAAAGGCCTTAACAACACTATTGTGCTAGTTTTTCGATGTAGATTAATTTATGTGAACGTACATTCCGTTATTTGTAGTGATCAAAATCAATCAGTCTCAAATGTAATTGTATGATTTACTTCACTAAATGATTATGACCTCTGACTACGGAATACAGTAATTTGCACAAGTACTGCGGGAAATGAATTAAGCGTTACTTTCTTTCATTTATCAAACTTGAAAGTGCAATAATTCATCACTATTTTTGCAATTCATCGGGTTTCAAACCGCACTTCATCCAACTGTTGTTACATTGAAACATTTGTTACACAATAATTTTACACATACAGAAAAATAGGAAATGATTTACAAAGATTAGAATTACGACAATGCTGGAAATTCAGATAAGAGATACTTGATGAATTCAAAGCTATACAGCAGAAAATTTTTAGTATTCATTTAGCAAATAATTGGTAAGAGATAAGTAGGAAACAAACAATGTAAATAGCAAGGAATCATAGCATTGATTATAATTCGATCCAATCACTCGGAATAAAAGTTAAAAGTCAACAGAATTAAGTGAAAATTTTGAAGTATTTTTTCATTTAACATAAGTGCAAATATACCAATTAACTATTCTTGTGGAATATAAAAATGAAAATTTGTTCCAGCAGAAAAAGTTTGGTGGATGAATAAGGCAATGCATGAAGTGAGAAATAAGTGAAATTTGCAAAAAGTAAAAAATAAAAATACATTTATAGTCCGAAGAATGCTTCAACGAATCTAAACTATTAGAAATATCTTGTCACATAACAACATAAAAAAGACACTAACAATCGTATGAAGCTTTCAGTCATAAAAATAACTACCATACTTATTTATCCATATCTCTCACTTCCATGATAAGTTAAAAATAGTAAGTAACATTTTGAAAGTTCTAATTCAACATGAAGATCATGTGTTTACTATGTTTCAAGACTGAAGTGTTAGTTGAAAAAGTTATCCATTGAACTATTTAACACACGAAATGCTAAATTTCGTGCTCTAAAAAAATATGTCAATAAATTGAATATGTTGTTTTAAAATCTATAAATGCAATCTTTATAAGCAACAATTACTTCAAAAGAAAATATTAATATGTTGAAAAGTTTGAATGAATTGGGTGAAGGCAGAGGCGAAAAATAAACTAACAGCATGGCATGTGCCAGTTTGAAAATTATACACTAACTCATTTTCCACTCATTTTTTTTAACTCAATTTACAGATTCGTTGAAAAGTTCCAGAAGTAATGGTTTGCATTATTTTTACTAACGGTATATGGGACAAACTGAAGATATAGAATGTTAAATGGAAGAAGGTAAAATCAAGTTACTACTGATTGCTAACGGAACATATCAGATGTCCTCATCGTCGTAGATGATGCATAAGTAGTGAAGGAACCAAGAGGATCAGCGGTATGTCGCAATTCAGACGGCTGACCACGCCAGCTGACAGTTTTGGTGTAAAGTTTAAGGCTAGATTCGGAAGGGCTAGTACCAGCAGATTCAACTAATGGTGTCTGTCCAATCTCTTCAACAGATATGTTCAAAGTTTCCATCATACGCTTTGCAGCTTCAGGGCTCATAATTTTCATATGCACCGCTCTTGGAATCGAATAACGTCTGCCACTTGCTGGATGAATGATATCACCCGTGATGATATCCAACAAGCCACTTTCTGCTGCCTCACGTACTGAAACTCGTGACGTACCTTCTGGAAGTTCGATAACCTTCTCTTCAACATCAAGACCACGTTCTCGCAGGCTGTCCAAGAACTCATGTTGCAAATCAGCCATCGCTTGAGGATCATCGATTACACTTCTTCTTTTTGATGCCTCAGAGGTTGATCTAACGCGCAGAGAAAGACCAGGCTCAGAACGATGTGGCGATGCAAGTTTCACGATAGTTGCTTCCTCACGATAACGTGGAGCTCCACTTGTAACCATGTAATCATCTAGTGATTCTATTTTGAACTTGTAACTTTCGACATCTCTACGCTTAACGGCTTCTGTAACTGCTTGTGCAGCTTGCATAGGAGATGCAATTAATGCAATCAAACCTTTAGCAACGGCTTCTTTTAGAGTGATTTTGACTCCTGAACGTTTGTCTATATATTTTCCATCTGAATCTATGTATCCTTGATTTAGTGCTTCTTTAACCGTCAATGTATGACTGGATTCTAAATCATGTAGCAAGGAATCCCCATCTATGACATCTCGGTCAACAGCGGATTTGAAAGTTAAGTATAAGCCTGACTTTTTATCCTTAACTCGTCCTGAATTCTCGTCAAATTCATCAGTAAACAAAATATTTGCTAGATTTTTCTCATCTGAGCCTTCTGCAACTTCAATATTACCAGTATCAATATATCCTTCTTCAATAGCTTGATTTATAGATATCTGTCTTCCAGTATCTGAATCAGTGAATCGGTTTAACGCAACATCAATAAAACCTTTGCTTAATGCTTCCGCAAATGTCATTTTATCCACGCGTTTCAATTTCTCACCAATAAATGAGGGGATTTTACCTTCAGTGATGGCACGTGAAATAGGCAAAACCATTTGTTCATCTAATTGAATGGTCTTATTTCTAGGATCAATCAATTTGGCCTGCACGGCTTGGATCAAATTAAGTTTTTTCTTTGAATGATAATCCAGAAGAAATGGTTCTGTAATAGCTTTGTACGTTTCAGCATCAATTAAACCTTTACTAGATGCTTCTTCCAGTGTAATTTTCTCGCCAGTAATAATGTTTGAGTACTGAGCTAATGTCGCATCAATAAGGCCCTCTATTAACGCGGTCAAGACCGGTACTCCATAACCTTTTGTGGGATCATAAACTCCTTCCATAGTTAAGCTTGTATATACAGGCCTTACAATATCTAACCATGTTAATTTTTCGTTTGTGAATGGATTCTTCACCTCACCAGTTTTTGCATTTATGATACCAAGGTCTATAGCTCTCTGTACTGTGATTCTTTCTCCATTTGCTGGATGACAAACGCCTTTTGGTAAGGTTTCTGACAAGGTGACGTCTACAAATCCCATATTTGCTGCTTGTGCTAGTGTCAAAGCATCTCCTGTCCGTGGATTTAGATAAGTCAAGTTTTGTAAATCTACCAACTTCGCTCGAACAGCATCTTCTAAACTAATTTTATCACCACGAATATCAATAACACCTCGAGTGACAGCATTTTGAATATTTGATCTAAAGACAGAATACGTCTTCGTCATTTGTTTTCCTTTCTTGTCAATACGAGCTATTCCAATACGTTGGGCATCTTGCAATGACATTATGCGACCGTTTCTTTTATCTCTTATCTTATCAATGCCAACAAATTCAGCGTGTGGCTCTAATCGAATAGACTGCACCTGAGCGGTACTTTTTACAACAGTTTTGGCTTCAGTCATGTAAGGGTCCCCATGAAGCTGAATTGTAAATTTCATACCGGAAGATGGATCAACATATTCACCTCTCTCGACACCACCTTCACCACGTACAACTTTCACCATCACCTGTTTCCCACCACCCAAATCTACCATTTCCTGACGTCCAGGACCAAGTGCTCGTTGCTGTTCTACAACTGTAACTTCAGGAAGTTTTGGTGCATAAGGAGTGAGTTCCAATTTTCGCTCTACTATACGTGACTGTGTGGGCTTTGGAGATACATGCCTTTTAGAGCCAACACCAGCTAATACCCCTGTAGTAAGTGCCTGCGGGAATGTCATGGATCCTGATGAACTCGAATAAACAAGACCTTTAATTGGATCAATAACTTTTTTCTCAACTGCAACACTGTAAGGCATTTCGTCTCCTGTTGATGGATCGCGAACAACTACACTCTTACTGTCAATAACTTCGGTTGCAATGGCGTCTTCAACTTTTATACTTCCACCGTTTGCTGTTTTCAATCGACCAGTAGATAGATCAAGCTTTCCAGACATTAATGCCCCTTCCAGACTTTGAGGGAGGTTTCTATTTCGGAGAAGACCTTGCGAATGAGCTCTCTTCAGATCTATAAACTGTCCTGTTTCAGTATTTAAAACTGTTCCTTCCGTGTCGTTGATTATATTATCATCTATTGCCTCTAAAAGTGATAATTCACGCTTCCTACGTTTATCTAGTACTGACGTACTATACGGATTAAATAATCCTCTGATAATCGCTTCTTTCAATGTCATCTGCTTCTGAAATTGTGGATGCGTAAACAAACCAGTCTTGTCATCATAAAGACCCAAATCCAAGGAAGTAATTAACGTCTGATCGGTATATCCTAATGACGGCCCACTTAGTAATGCTTCTTTCTTTGATACTTCATTTCGTTTCAATATTTTATAAGTTGTATGAACTGCATCAGAAGCATTTTCAGGTATACCTCCTGTTGGAAAAACACGATGCTGTCTAGCAGCGTCTGATAGTGAATATCGCTTATTTTCTCTTTTATCCAAATAATATCCATCTTTTTCATCGATTACACCCCACTTTTCAGCTTCTTCAAATGTCATGTCTCGAGCAGTTAAGGTGTCAAAAACACGTAGATCCTCACGATCAATTTTGCCAGAAGCGAGAGCAGCATCAAGAGTAAGCCGTTCTCCACTGATATGATCAACTAATTCACCTTTGCTAGCATCAAATGACCAAGATTGTTCGCTTTCTTCTACAGCTGCAGTACCAACTGGACGGAAGCTCATAATTGCATCTGAATTTGGTGAAAACTGTACAACTTTCTTTTTCTTTGAAGTATTTAAACTTTGAGGTGCTTCCGCGTCTACAAAGACTAATCCTTCATCAATCAATGTCTGGAAATTAATCATACGATTACTTCGCATCATAAAACCATGTTTATCGATTATTTTTTGATTCAGAGCCTCCATGATGGGAATGCGAGTAATAGTGGTTGGAACTCGTACAGTAATACCTGAGCTATCAAGGATGCCTAATTGAAATGCTTGTTCTAAACTCAGGGTTCGATTCAAATTCGGCAGAGAAACTACACCTGTAGCAAGGTTCACATAACCTTTGCGTTCTGCCTCAAGAATGTGATAGCCATTAGCTGGTACTTCAACGGAATCTTTACTACCCGTGATGGCACGATACACGGACACACCACCTGGGCCTCCTAATGCAGTTGTTTCTGTTTTCCTCACTCTTTTTATAGTCGTTACAGTTTCCTCAATGTTTTTGTCCGGATAAAACTTTGGAGCCAACTGCTGCGCTGTCTCAGATACGGATTCACTAACTTTTTCTTCAATAGTTGGACCAGTAGCACCATTGCTTTTAGAGGGTACTATCCATTCATCGGATGGGTTAATCAAACCCTTGCTTAGCGCCTCCTCGAAACTCATTTCGGTGTCACCCTGTCGAAACCGATGAGTGCGTGAATCAATTAAGCCTTGCTTCATTGCCTCAGCAAGAGTAACTTTTATTTGATCCGTCGCTATATCTTGTCGCTGTCCTGGCCGTCGAATCCTTTTTTTTTGATCAATTTTTTTGACTGGTGTCACCAAAGAAGAGTGAATGTCAAGCATAGATGACAACTGCAAAGCTCCTTTCAATGTTAGAAGACCATGATCATAAGCTTCCTTGGGGGTAAGCTCTTGACTAGTTTGCTGATCAACAAAAACACCTTTGCGAGCATCAATAAATCCTTTTGCAACGGCACGAATCACCGTTATATCATGTCCCAAATCATTCTTGATACCCAGCGAAGTGGTAAGAAATTCAAATAGCATTGGATCTAGTAAATCACTTTCGGCACAATCTGCTATAAGAAAACTTTCATTTATAGCAACATCAACTATTCTTTCTGCCTGCAAGATAATCACACCGCAATCCACTGCTTCATTAAAGGTTAGATATTTATTTGTTTTTGTGTCTTTAATACCTTTCACATTGAATATGGAGTGACGTACACGTTTAATCAATAGCCCTTCGTGAACTGCTTCGGCAATGGAAAAAACTTTTTGATTTTTCTGAAGCACTATTCTTCCATCAGGCTCTAGCAGTCCTCGCTCAAGAGCTTCTGCAATAGAAATTACATCTTCCTCATCAGGATCCACAATATGTCGCACGTCCGAATCTAACAAACCAGCGGATATTGCTTCTAATAAAGTAAAGCGATGTTTAGTGCCTCCGTCAATGAATTTATTTGTTGAATCAATCAAATCCTTTTGACTTATTTCCGTAAGAGTTAATGGTTTCTGAATCAAATCTTTAGAAAAAGCCTCTTGTAGACTAAGTGCTTGACCTTTCTGCAAGTCATTGAAATTTGCTAGACGTGTATTTACAGCATTTCGTATGATCGCTTCACCCAATGTAACACGACGATTTTCATCTGTTCTCACAATTTCAGGTACATGCAAATTTAGAAGACCATGCTGTTTCGACACGGCCTCTCTTAACGTAATCTTTTCATTACTATATTTGTCTACAAATTCACCAGTGTAACCATCGATGAAGCCTGCCTGTAAGCAATCTGACAAAGTGATTGCGATCATGGTATTTGGACGACATCCACCAATTTGAACATATCCATTGTAGAGAGCATCTTTAAGTGGCATCGTTTCTCTAGTATACTTTCCCGTAAATAAACCTGTTTCACTATTCACAACTCCTTGCTCAATGGCATTATCTAGTGACATGGGAGGAAGCTTCAGCACACCCATTTTTAACAATCGGTGTTGCGTATCCAATGTTATAATTCCGCGTGAAATACAGTCATACATGGGCAAAATTTCCCCTGTCTCAATATCACGAAGCTGACGTACGTCAGGATCATACAGACCAATTTGAATAGCCTCCAGAAGGGATAAACTTTGGCCAGTTTCAGGATGTCGCACTCCATAATGAGTATTAAGCACCTCTTGAAACCCACCGTCAATATAACCTAATTCTGCAGCTTTCTCCAGACTAATTCTAGCTCCCGAAACAATATCATAAAATTCTCCTTCTCCGGAATGTAAGTCTAGCAGTCCCTGACGAATGGCCTCTACAAAAGTCAAAATCTCGCCCGTTTGCTTATGTAAGATGCCTTCCATCTCATAGAATTGCGTTTTTGTGATGGTTTCTTCCTGATACATTTGCATCTCATCCTCATGCTCTGCAATTGTTGCTCTCTCCGGAACGTCTCGAATCTCTTCAAACTCCTCTAACTCACCTCCCTCGGACACAATAGCCTGTTGCATGCCATGACTTATATTAAGCATCTGAAACAAATCACCAGTCTTACTTCTATAACCTCACATTGTCATCTGCTATGCAAAAAGCTATGCAACGATCTCTTACTCTTCTTTACTTATTCAAAGCCAACTAAAAATTATCATTCCGTGGTGCAAAAAAGTGAAAAGCTTGAGGGTCATGGGACCTATATATATGCACGCAGCTAGATGTAAATGGATAGATAGGTGGTAAGTACCAAGTCATTTCCAAATTAAACAAATCACAGCCTACTTTTCGTCGTCTTTGCTCTTCATTACGACGTCGTTGTTCATCTTCATCACGCCGACGCTTATTATCTTCTGCAAGACGCCGTTCATCATCTAATCGTTTTCTTTCACGTTCTCTTTCTGCTTCTTTTTGTCGACGACGTTCATCTTCTAGACGTCGATACTCTCGTTCTTCTTTTTCACGACGTCTACGATCCTCATCCTCTTTTCGCTTTCTTTCTCGCTCCGCATCATCCTCTGCCTGTTTTTTTCTTTTACGATCTTCATCATCACGTCTGCGACGCTCTTCATCTTCGCGTTTGCGGCGCTCTTCATCTTCACGTTTGCGGCGCTCTTCATCTTCACGTTTGCGGCGTTCTTCATCTTCACGTTTGCGGCGTTCTTCTTCTTCACGTTCTCGACGTTCCTCTTCCCGTTTACGACGTTCGCGATCCTTCCTTGCATCTTCTAAGTGTCGCCTTCTAGCATCATCTTCAGCCTGAAGTCTAGCCTCTTCTTCTGCTGCTTTGCGTCTTGCTTCTTCCTCAGCAAGTCTTCGTTTTTCGGCACGCCTTCTAGCATCCTCATCAGCTCTGCGCCTTGCTTCTTCTTCCGCTCTTCGTCTTTCTTCTTCCAACCTTCGACGTGCATTTTCTGCTGCCTCAAGTTCGCGGCGCAAACGGTCAGCTTCTTCAGCTGCACGACGCGCATCCTCTGCTGCTTTACGTTCTTTACGAAGACGATCAGCATCTTCAAGTGCTTTCAGTCGAGCTGCTTCAAACTGCCGACGTTTCTCATCCTCCTCAGCCCTGCGTCTATCTTCATCTTCCTAGAACAAATGGAAGAGATGTGATGGGCATAGCCACAGGAAGAGCGAGAGAAGACTAATATGGAAATGAACGTAAAGTATGTTGCGCAAATATATATGCACACATACGATACAGTTGCTCAGTCGAGTAATGTGTTGTGTTGTGGTAGCCTGCAGCAGGATGAAAAAGGAAGAAAAGAAGAATTACAGTTGTTCCTAAAAAACCAACCGATCTAGGAACAGTCCCACAGATGTCAAAAAAAAGAAGCAGAAAAAGCAAGAAATGAAGACAGAAACGAAATCACACTTGAAACGCACGATGACTACTGAAATTGCGCCACGTGAATGTATGTGAAGTGCAGTCTGAAACATCCGATAAGGATCTGCAAAACTCTCATAGTTTCATTTTTATCAGCTAAAAATATCCTGCAAAATCAAATATGCCAACTTAATTAATTCAAGCAAATGTTTGCTTTGGTTCAGCGACACAATGCTCCCTGCAGTCTTCTATCTGCGCTAATCTTGTGCACCTAAAAGGTTGCATGCACATTTATTTTAGTTGTAGTTAGCTAACTTGGACCCATTAATATGTTAGCCTAGTTAGTATTACGTATTTCGGTACTAATGATGCTCTTCTTAATTATTTCCATGTAACTCTGCTGTACATGGTTTGATGGCCACCTTCGCTTTTTATCTCGAAATAAATCTGCAGGCAAAAATAAAATTACATCTTTACCTCAATCTGGAAATGATATTTAAATAATTGAGTTCATACTGATTTAATATGAAACTAAGGGGATAATTTGTTGCTACAAAACTTTCTAATCATCTACTAAATTGATCACTATCAATCTAATTCTCTTAAACAATGCATTATAAATAAGTCAGAAAATGGAACATATCACACTTGTTTTTTGTGTCAAATTAATGATCCCAGCTGTTAGCAAGAAAAGCTGGCTAAAATTTTAGCAGTGAACAAATCTAAACAAAGCCAAGAAATGCAGTTGAAAAAAAAGTGTTTAAAGCCATCACAAACTACATTTTTGTTAAAAAGATGAAAATTAATGCTAAAATATGTAAGCAAATATTGACGAGCGACTGGTTACAAATCTGCTGAAATCGGTTGGTTTCGTATTTTCCAGTTTCAAAAATTGACATTAAAGCTTCTGGACTGCCACTCCAAAGCCCATCTAACTGCAGTTACAAAACAAACAATACTCGACCGACCAAAAATACTGTCATTTAATGCAACCTGTGCCTGTGCAATGTAAGCATAACAAATTTAAAAATATATTCCTACTATTCTAATTTCTTGAAGTATGAAATTTTAATAGTAAACCAATAGGTGTCTTTTTTTCTGCTCATAATAAACTAAGAGGATCATTTTTTAAAGCATTTTTAATATTAAAAATTACGTAGTATGCGCGGATCCTAACAAAAATCTACATCTAACATTTCCAAATCTCTTAAGTGCAGCGTATTTTGCATGTACCACAACACAGGTGCTAACCTGTTTTTTCCGTTTCCATTTTTGAATCAGTACTTGCATTACATTACGTCGTTCGAGTATAAGGGAACTTAATTGAGCAAATCGCCGATTTAAATTTTCTAATTCTTCGGTCACTTGTTCTGCACCATTTTTGGGTTGCGGTTTTAAACGACGAAATCTTTCTCGAATATCGGTCCCATGGATGCTAATGACGTTTTCCATGTAATGTACCAAACGACCATCATAACCCTGCAAAAATAATGTCCTGATTTTTTTACGAACCTTTTCTTTTCAAACTGAAACCTTGTGAATTAAAATTATCGGAAAAAATTTCCAAACATTCAAGTTTTGAAAAATTCAGAACATTTCAAACTCATATAAATGGCCTTTTACTTAATTTTTCTGATCAGCTAGCACACTAATATTGCTGATGTAAATGAGTGCTTTTTCAACAAGTCTATGCTGGTATTTATTGCTAATTTAGAATAAAGATAATTTATACTAGAATTAAATCTACTAAACGGAACGATTTCCGATAAAAAATACTTTGGCTTCGCGAATGAATTTCCCACCCTCTCGATTCACATTTTCTATTGCTTCGGTACGTTCTTGTAACTGAGAATATTCCGCAATGAGCTGATCTAGTTGCTGCTGATATTGTTCTGGTCTAAGCTCTTCCGGTTTTCGCAAACTAAATATTTTCTAGTGTTATTAATAAGCAACAAAATAAAACAACAATAAATTTGAAAATACATCAATTCTTTTCTTTCATAAACTGTCTATTTAATCACAAGAAATAAAAAATACTATTAACCAAGTAACAAAAAATTATTCTCTTCTCTTTTATTTTGAAATGCCAATGTTTTGCATTATAAGCCAATAATGTTATCTGATTTGAAGCAAAATTTTATGCTATGAAAGTTGCATATAGTAATAAGTTATAAGATTAGTATATACCTATTAATAGTAGACTCAACATTGTCCAACCACTTGATCTCATTTTCATACTCTGTGCGATATATCATTTGAGTTTGTAAAGCTCGTTCTGTAGTTTTTAAACGATCCGCTACTTGAGAACAAACATTTTCCCATCGTACGGTTAATGTTTGCACTTCGTCTTCTAATCGGTCAACATCAGGATGACTTTAAAGAAATTACTACACTGCATGTATTTTGGATTTTATAGTCAAATGATAGAAGGAAACACAGGTATGCTTATTCTCAGATTAAATAACTAGCCAACGATAATGAAGAGTAAAGAGTATAATTTTTATTAGTATAGTGAAGTGAGGCCAAGCATCTTTAGAGCGATAAAATACTAGCTAATCTTGAATTGAACTAAAGATATGTTTAACTTCGGTTTCGAAAAATCTCAATGAATGCAATTGTTAAACCCTGAAAAAACACACTTCGGTGATTGACGAGTTCGAGAAACGTGTTGTCGCAGAAGAGCAATGTTGCGATTTAGAGCATCAACAATAGCTTGCTGCTGTTGTAGCACCATATTTAGCTCAAGTAACTGCGAATGAACACCTCGAAGTTTATCCAGAGAAGCTGGCATATCATCAAATGAATTCAATGTGATTTCGTGCTGTCGAACTATATCAGTGACCTTGAATAAATATTATTAGCTAATTTTTTTTTGTTGAAATTTAACAGCGTTTGATTAATAGTAACCAGTGAGTGCAACGAATGATTTATGATGTGATCTGGTGAAAATTCAGCAAAATCGAGAAAACATTTATAGCTTTGAAGAGGAAGAATAGATGCTTGCCTTGATTAGCCTTTTTGAGTAAGTTACAATCAAATGTTACAAAGACGCTAATTTATTTTTAACAGTCACGAAATGTTTTTCTATATTATCTTATTTTTTTCAATTAGATTATACATTGCAATTACCTCAGCAAGTCCATTCAATACAGCTTCCAGTGACTTTAGTCGTTCAACATACATTCTCGATAGTTCCCATAAATCTTCCCAACGACCAGTAAGATGATCAAAATTAGCTCTTTGCGACGGTGTTGGTTCTGGTATTTGCCGAAACAATTCATTCACAGTAGATACATCAATATCTAACGTTTGCAAGTTATCTTCAAAATTCTTGTGGTCTATAGTTAATCGTTCGAGTTCGGTTTGTGATCTTGGTGTACCCTGAAGAGAAGTGCTTGAGTATAAACTTCTAAAAATGTTACTTGCTATCTTATGTAATCATTAAAACAAAGTTCCCAAATAATAGACTACAAAAGTTACTTGCATAACTCGGTCATTCAATTTTCGGTATGCGTCATCAAGTTTATCCAACAATTCTGTCATTTTTGCATCGAATTGAGCTCCGATTTCGGGTTCTAAAACACAATGATTGCATTCATAATCTAATTATTAGTAATGTACGATTAGTGGCTGTCATTACCTTTAGGACGACTCATTTCATTTAACAGATTATAGAAATGTTCATTGGTTAATCTAAGTTCCTCTTTCAGCCTCAACGACAGTGGATCATTTGGTTCCAGTTCAGAAAGTAATTTGTGAGTATCATCATTCAAAGCTTTGATAATGGCATCTTTTTCTTCTGGAGTCATCGCCATAAACGTATTCAAATCCCAACTACTGAAAACACACGAATATTAATTGGTATGCACGAACTTAGAGTAACTTTAGTTGTCATAGTTTTAATGAAAATCAAATTTCATTATAACCATACACATTAAATAATCACTACAATTTAACGTAAATACTTTGATGTTCTATATAGCAAACTCTTAATGTACAATAAACAGGATTCCAAATCGAAATGAAGAACAACAAATAAATGCTAACCGTATTTGAGCCATTGTATTTAAGACCATATTATATCGTACCATTCTGTGTTTTTGGCCCCAAATTCGACGTAACTTCTCAAAACTTGAATGTAGTCTATTTAAGTATGATGTAAGATGGGCATCAGGAGGTGAAATACGAAATACTACAGACGGCACAAAGGTTTCAACACCACCCGATCCTCGAACAGTCCAGTTTATCAAGTCAGAGTTATCAATTAGGACGCACTCATCACCTGTAAGGGCAATAACATATTATTTTTTATTCTGAAAAAAACAAAACTCTTTTTTTACAACGTTTTTCAATACAATTTACAATACTTGATTAATTTTTGAAAATTAATGAAGTCAAAAAATTACTTTTCCTATGCTTTTATCCAAAAATTTATAAAGCGTGGGATGCAGAATATTCATGCATCTTGTTATTTGTTTATAGTAGTAGAAAACGTCTACATAAAAGTTAGGGATGCAAATATTGATTCACCTTCTCTTATAGAAATATCTCTATCAGTAAAGTCAGCTAAAGCAGTGACTGGAATAGGATGCTGAGTTCGTTCACCACGCTGCCATAGAGGTGAAATCTGAGAGCTTCGCTCAGTGAGTGCCATTAGAATACTGTGATATTTCTTAATCAATTCACTAATTTCATCCAATTCACGCAACATCTGTTCACCTTCTTCTAATGAAAATTCATTCAAATTGTATTTTCTTTCCATCATTTCAGACTGCTTTGTCATCCATTCTTCTGCAGCATTTGCATCTTCCATAAACTGAAAAACAGACGCGTACCTTTAAACTTTTTGCAAAGTTTTATTTCCTAAAACTTCATACTTCACTCAAGTCATACATGTAATTATATTACTCTTAAATTGATGACAAGATATAAATATATATATA
>UYYF01004312.1:101826-136029 GCA_900618365.1 Thelazia callipaeda | reverse complement strand
ATATATATATATATATATATATATATATGTTTTCAAAGTAATACTTTTCAGTCAATCTGAAGGTTTTCATCTCTAACTTCCAATTCTGAATTCGTACTTTAAATCATAACAAGTTATCTGTTTCAAGACAACAGCAACAACATTAACACACCTCGCTCCGTTATCAATTAGCGTGCATCTAAAATCAGTAAGTCGAAGCTAAGTCAACAGCATCTGTCCCATACCATCATCATATCAGATGCAATCAGCGCAGTGTTATCAAGTAAGTCAACATCTGCAACACACATTGCTCGATATCTTTCCTCGAATTATGCAAATTTCTTGTACAAGTTCAAAGATGCAAACACAGTAACTACCATAAGTAACCGCTCCAAAATCAACAAGTACCCTCAATGCGATACTACAAACAACACAACTCCAATGCCAAGTATAAATTTTTAAAATAACTAAACTGTTAGCAAATGTAATTATTCACATTTCCCTTCAACAAATCATAGCAAAATTTGCATTTCTCGCCTTAGCAGTCCATTCATTCAATTGACTCATTCAGCTTTCGCTACTAGCAAAATTTTGAAAATTTCCCATTGTTGATCGGTCCGTACAATGAAATCGATCTCAACATTTTGTACGACGAAATCGATTTCAGCATTCTATATGATGAAATCGCTGCTGCTGTATCAATGGGAACATCGTTTCTTTGTAAATGTTCTTAATATACCCTCAGTCATTCCAATTAATTTACGAATTTCTGACATGTAAGTCTTGTTTAGTTTTTCTTCCTTAGCAGCTTTAATATAACAGATCAAAGGTTAGAATTGAAATCAGACATTTTGAATTTGAATTAATAATATTTGACATAAGATTTCATAGAATGACCTTGAGCATATTCAAATCTGATCACTTCTGTCATCATTAATGGAGCATTTCGTCTTGAGCTTTTCTATGACAATTATATCATTAGCAGCAATTTTATTTAAGTTAATTCTAAGCTTGCGGATAATTTGATTTACTTTCAAAAATTTGTCTCTTCCTACTTGAATAATAAAAATGTCTCTGTTACAATAGGAAAGGAGAACTCAAAGTGTTCAAACCAGCCTAAAATATATACGATATATACGGACAATTTACGGAACTCTATTTGAAATATGCTTGATATACTGAATGAATAAAAATTACCGTAAGATGTTTGACAAGTGGAGAGTTACGATCAAAGGAAATTGCAGTCAAAGCTTTAAAATATTTTTACAAAAGCAAGTTAAAGAAGTGAGTGGTTCGTGGGAAAATTCAATCATGTTTTGAATGATTTTTTTCATTAAAAGGTACATCAACGTAACAGACAAAAATAAGCAGTTAAAGAAAGTAAAAAGTTGAGAACGTAACGTGTATGTAAGAGGTGGAAATTTCAAAAGTCTTAGACAATTTACAAAACTGAACAGTGATGAATTTTTCTGGATGATTCGAGGAGTACTGGGATGAAAGAGAATGATAACAGATAGGAAATGAAAATGAGAAGGCGATGGTAGTTTAAATGCCCTAAATTAGTGTGGAATTTCAGACGATTTTCAGGATAAGAAACTATGAAATATCCTAGAAAATCTATTTCTTTTCCGAGCACCGTTGACAAGCCATTTGAGTTATTCTTTAACTGTAATTTCAAATTTTGAACATTATGCAATTTCAAATTCATAACATCAAAATCATAAAACGGTACAGTCTAATAATATAATGTACATATTTAAGACAAAAAAAAACACTATCAATTTATAAAGTTTTTTAGTCAGTCATCACACTAGCTAAGCTACAATTTAGTGAGAAAAATGGAAAGTAGAGCAATTACTTCTTTCCCTGAGAAATATGCTATGTAGTGTACTAACTATCACTTAACTATTAATTCAAAACATATTTTCTACATTTAATCAAAGTAACTTTTAATAATAAAAAATCAACAAATTCAGATAAGCTTAATATTATACAAGAGGTCAAATATAAATTCATCTTATCTTACCTTATTTACCACTCATATCCACTACAGTTATTTATTTCGAAAATATCTCATTTGCAACATAATTGTGATACCTAAAAGATGGAAAAAAAATCAGATGAGAACTAAAACGACTGAACTGTCATTTGCAACTAACAAAGTAATCCTTTATTAATTATGAAGAAAGAGGTCAACGAGTATTTTGTTTATCCACATATTAATCATTTATTTGAATGAAATCTTTGGATTTCATCAATTCTCTTGTGTAATTTGTAGTTATGAAATAATGCCGTAGAAAAGGAAATTATCTCACCACTCACCACTCACCAGTCACCAGTCACCAGTCACCACCTCTTATCCAAACGAGAAAGAATAATATATTTTGCATTTATCCAAATTGCGAATATCTGTGCTTCCAATTTTGACACAAAACAATCATTCATTCATTCTATCTATTAGTATACTTTATTTTTAAGATTTTATTACTATTTATCTTTTTTTGAATTATTGACAGAATCAGCATGTACTCGTATATTTCACTCCCTATTTTCAGAAATGGAAACAACAAATAGCGCAACAGTACACTACACTATACTATACTGTATTATTATATTGTACTATGCTATAATATTCCAACAAAAACTGCTTCATATCATTTAGCTAAAAGTAGCATATAGTTAGTTAATGTGTTTTCTTACGTGAAGTGATATATTATCGTAATTTATTTTTTGCTGATTTATAATTAAATTTCATCAAATTAAGCATCATATAATAGTGCATATTTGAAAGATAGAGACTGGACAAGAAATAAAGTCATCATTTGTTGACCACATATAATAAGTGAAAGCTAATAAATCGCTGATAGAGAAAGAATGTAAGTAATGATGTGATAAATTTCTTGCAACTGGAAGTGAAAACAAGTGTAAGTTTTCACAAAGACGAGATTCAGAAGGAGAAAAGGATTCACGTGCGTGAACGAGATGACCTCTGTATACACAAATTGTATACGCAGTATTGAATTTAGGACATTCTTTTTCCGCATTAATCACAACATTTCTGGATAAGAGAACATATGCCAATGACAATTTTAATTAGGTCTCTTACATTGAAAAGTATTACTGCCGATCAGTTCCATTTATTTTTCATTACAAGACAATATCAGGTATTTTTCGTTTATATAACATTTGTCTTTACACTTAACTGTTGCGCTTCGCTTATTTGTTTCTGAATTTTGTAAAAGCAGTGAATATTATTTGGCATCTATTTTGTAAGGAAAACAGCTAATAGAGTAAATGTAATGCGTAAATTGAAATAAATTTGAGTGAATTCTGCATACAAAAACAAGATACAATAATTAGGCTCTAAGTAGTATGAAGAAGTAAAAAGCAAAAAGCTTCTTAATGAAAATCGTTTCCATGCTGTCAACAAAAGTTCAATTGATATTTCCCAAAGGAAATGTTCGGAAGAAAAAATTGAAAAATTTTTAATTAGTAAGTCTTGTATTGAATATTTAACTTTTTATTGAGTAAAATAATTGCATGAATTTTGAGTGAAAAAAAACTGTCAATATAATCTTTTATCAATTAAAGTTGATAACCTAAACTTACAAATATTATTTCTTGAAGAGAAAAATCTGCTAGCAGTTAAATGATGCATTCATTATTCTATCACATCATGCATATTTAATAGTAAAAAAAGCTGAGCCAATCTATATTCAGACTAAAAATGATTATTTAATAACTGATGCTTTACACATTATGGAATGATGTATGCCAAGTACAAGGATATGACGGATCACAGTACAGGCAAGGTAAGATAGATTCTACCGTATGCGTATTTTAGTTTGAAAAATACTTTAGTCTTGATTGGTGGGTCAGAAGTAAGCAGATTAAAATTAGGTAAGAAACTGGTGACAGCGAATGAAAGCAAAATGAATATATTGTTGAACAATTAATTCTATTTGAGTACAAGCATATACTGCTAAGCGTTTACTACTACAATACAAACCACCATAACCTGATTACTGAATGAGGTGATGAATTTCTTCCGATATTTCTTGCTTTCAGTGCAGATAAATGTTTATATGACTAGAATATGCTTCATTCATTGCTAATCAAACATACACAAACAATGAATGGAAAAGAAAAGAATTAACTAAAAAGAAAGTACACATTAAAAATTATGTCTCTTATATCGGAAGGAATGACAAATGTGAAAGTGTTGCATGAAATTCAGCAAAGTAACTCAGAAGTCAAAATCACATTTACAATTATTAAGTAAAAGTATTTGATGGATTCAATAGGTATTATTTGTAGGTGCAATTTAGTTACCTTATTGTAATGATTTGTATTTTTAAAATAAAATTTACACTGTGTAAGTGAAAATATTATCACAGTGCCGCCATTCTGGCTGCAAAGTTTCATCTTCTTCCACTATGACTACTAATGAGTGAATAGTAAAGAGGAGGAATTTTTTTCTTTCAGCAAATTTTTTCGTTCGAAAACGCATTCATTTAAATAAAAAATGTATTGCAGTCATTTTCGTCACTGTTGAGTTTGACCTTTGATACTTTCACAATATTGTGTTACTTCAAGTTACTGCTTATTTTGTGTTATGGCAAAAAAAAAGGCTACATGCATACATTTCTAATTAGCATAATTAAACATAACATTTTGACATTTTAAGGTCAGAATGAATCAGAAGTTTGAGACTGGGAACGAACAGTTGTCATTTTTTGGAAGGGATGCAAATTTTGAAATGAGATTGGTTAAAATTTCATCTCAAAATTTGAATGAATAAATTGAATGTGTTGTGGTCGCCGTTGAGAAGAAGAAAAAAAAATGAGATGAAAAACAAGAAAGGGAGAGAAATGGTAGAGAAGAATGAAGTGAAAAGCTGTAGCTCAAATATAAATTTTTATGCTCTTCTAATGAAGAGTTTATGTTTAACTGTTCAAATAAATAAATGAACGAATGAATGAATGAATGAATGATTAGATAGATAGATAGATAGACTGGTAAATAGACACAAGAAATGAACCAATGGATAGATCAATGAGTGGATGATGCAAAGCGATCACTCAGCAAAACCACAAACATCTTTACGTTCATTTTAAAGTTTGTCAATTTATGTGAATAGTATTAACTATCAGACAGAACAGAAAATTGCTCTTAATCATTTCTAATATTATTATTATCACTAACATTGCTGTTATTAAATGCAAAATTTCTTTACTATAGTTCCATAGATTGAAGAGAAATACCATATTTTCTATAAATGTTTTAGTAGCTCATTTTCAAAATTTAAATTGAAATATATCATCTGTACGAAAGCAGAGAGAAGAATGACATATTGATTTGATTTCGATTAAAAAACAGTAAGTAACGGAAAGAAGATAACTACAAGTTTAGAAAAAATAGTGATTTTAAATACTTGAATGTAAGGCTTATAAAAATCATATTTACAGACTATTGAAGTATTAGGCAATTTAACAATAAAGTAAGTACTTCATTCACCATGTGATGAAAAATTTAATACAATTTTGCGAATTGTAATTTTTGTTCGTTCTCACTAAATATAATTTGTTTAGCTTAATGTGAGTACTGTGTCTCACAAACAAAACAAGTAAGGGATAAGTGAGATACGTCAGATGCTGGTTTGAACTGTTTTAAGAAGTGCAACAACTAATGATTGGTTTCAAGAATTTATATCAGTAAAAAAAAAATATCAGCAATCAGTCTGAAGTGTAGGGTAGGTTCATCAAAAATCAAGTACAAAAAATTATTTGAAAGTTTTTACTCCATTTTATTTACAGTTTCAAATTCAACCCTGCAACGTGTATGAAAATTTATAATATGAATTAAGATGGACCAGAAACAGCAGGGGGAAAACCGGTTGAAGAATGGATTAGGATGAAAACAACATCTGCTTTTTAAAGAGAATCACGTTTACTTCGTGAAAGGTATTTTTAAGGTTTTAAATGAAAGACCTACACATTTTATGCAAATTTCACCTGTTCCTTGTTTGAGTTGAGTAGGAAAAATGGATATCGATAAATTAATATAAATGATTTGATGATGAATCCTTGGGAACTTACTCACAAATTAACATAGCTTTAGATAATGAGATAAGACGCAATCTTATCTCATTAAAGCCATATAAACTTCATATACCTCAGGGAGTTTGTTCTCTTCAAATTAATTCAGTCCTAAATTGGATATTTAATTTTGCAATGTAGATTATGGCTAGTTGGAAACATTAACGGCAAACCACATATATGCTTGTGTGTGTGTAACACCTGAACTGCACTTTATTCATTTTCTTGATAAAATACTCGTACCAGTAAATTTTGGTTCATGTAAGAATTCAATCTTTGAGAAATTAAATAAAATGTCTGTAAAGCTGATTCTCCAGCAAATATTTTTTGATTGTGATGTAAAAGTTGTTATTTTTTTTATTATTCACATTTTCAATCAATCAATAATCTTTGATTGGGAATTGTTTAATAGTAAACTTATCACTTTTGCTTATCAAATCAATGCGCATACTTTCCGTACCACTTTTTGAGTATTTATAATTTCAATAACTGCAAAGAAAGTAATTTAAAAATGATATCTTTTACTAATATTTTGCATTTAAAGATTAATTATTAAATCCAATCAGTACTTAATCAGATTATAATCGCCTCACAAACTTTAATAAATAAACAAGACTAATATTCAGTTACGTGATCGTTTAAAAAATATACACATAACAAGGACATAGGGCCACACGCATAGAACACCCACACCGTGCAAATTACATTAAAATCGGCGTGAAATGAGCCATAAGGAACGTTAGATACACATACAAACACGCAAATAATGTGAAACTCGTTTTGAATATGTTAAAATTGAACTGAAATGGATAATGTCTGAATGTTATTGCACACTATCTCAAACGCTTTCATTTCCTTTCTTCTTCAAGAAATGAACAAAATTTGCATAATTCAGAAGTAATATTCGATTCTTCCTGCATCATTTTGCGCAGACAATAATAGTCTGCACCATTGCATTTTATCACTCCGCACATTTGTTGTGTGCTGAAATTACTTTTAAAATGCTACTATTACTTTAAAAAAGATAAAAATATGTATTATATGTCAGAGGTCAATACCAACTCTTTGTTCCATCCTATTGTAAGTTTCGTAAATCGAAATATCTTTGCAATTTCAAACTTGACATTTACAATGACCACTTATCAATTTTCGGGATTTCATGAAAATTTTCAAATAATGTTATCTTATAACCTTTTAACTTTTGTAGATTATTTTTTTGTTAGCTTAAATCTGGCAACTTTAATTACCAAATGTTTCATTATTAAAGACTAATTAACATATACTTAATTTTTTTAACTTTCGAATTAAAACTATCAATATTATTCCTTCAATGATTACTTGCAAATGAATACAGAATTGCAACTTAATAAATGATAAATATTAAGTGGAAATTTTGCATTCATTTGCAAGTAATCACTGAATGCATATTGACAGTGCGAAGAACTTGGAAATATACAGCACATAAAAGTAGCTTGAATTCGCTGAAAATTTTTCTTCTCAAGTGTTGTTCTTTCACATATTCATTACTTTGCAACTTCGAGAATGAGATAAAATCAAAAAATATATCTATAAAATGTTTCAAACACTTTTAACTCCAATTCAAGAACAGACATGTACGGGCACAACCATACATGCGCAGCCGAACTCGTTTTCTCGCTGACACGAAAATTTTAACATCACCAAATTTTCGTCAAATGCAAAGAAAATGGAGAAAATAAGGAAAAAGTACCAATTTTACAACAATTTAACACATTTTTGGATGCTGAAAGTTTGCATTGAGAAATGCTTAAGATTAAAAGTTGATAAAAATGATATAAGCAAGCAAGTTATTATGACTGCGCTGATTGATCATTGACAGAAATAACAAAAAGATTTGAAAAAGATATCAAGGCAATAATGTGCTATCGGATGCTTTATTATTATCTGAAAGAGATTGATGCCGGAATGGATCAATCGAGGTCATGAGGTCAATTGGAAACCGATCAGTTGTACATTTGATGTGACTAAACTGACTAAATGGGAACAAGCGATAAAAACAGAATCACTCCTAATTTGTTCACAATGGGACTAATTTTAATGTCATATATCGAACAGTCTGATAATGGCTTCATTTCTTGTTATTAAAAACAGCTGAGGTAGAGATTGATTACTCAGAGAGTATGAACTTTTGATTTTTATTCGTTTTCCATCTTGAATGGTCAAATGTTTTTCTTCACGATTTGAGACGAAAAATTTAACCTTTTGTAACAGACAGAATCTGACGCTTTCTAAACTTTCTTCAGAAATATCAGCATTTTTCGCTCTGAATCTCTACCTTTTTAAAGCGTAAATAAAGAATATGACATTAGGGATGAATCGACGATTCCAAATGCATTTCACAAAGCATTTATTACAAGCAAACCTCAGCACAACGAAAGTATTAAGTCTGATAGATAAGCTTCAAGAAATATTTTATGAATAGAAGGCGATGGCAAAAAGTGGTACAGCAAAGGTCAAGTGGTGAACTGATGTCAATGAAAAGTAAAGATAATTGAGATCAATAGAGCAAAAAATAGCAATATTTATATGGTTGAAAAATTGTAATATTTATAAAGTGAAGAAATGTGCGGTATGTGAAAAAGAAGGAGCATGTTAATAGACAAATGCTCGGTTGATCGACGATTTCCTTATCAGCGAGCTAAATCTCGCGCACACCTCTTGTAACATATCGCTAATTTACCTCTTGAATCTTAGGCTTATTCCTTCACGGATTTCTTCCATCAGATTCTAAGCCCTTATCAAAATTTGCAAAGTTAAAACTAAAAATGAATTTCGTCTAATTCAATTCTACATCATCAGATCAAAATTTTCGTACTTATAATGATATAATGCTTGTATGCTAATTCTAATTCGAATGAAACAAACTATCAATTTTGTACGCAACAATAGTTGGTGAACCTCAAATAAAAATAACTTTCGAACTGCAAACAAAAATGCACTAATGCGTGAAACTATTTCTTATTATTACATTATAGTTACACTCTTACAGTTCTTACAATAAATCAATCAATCAATTAAGTAATTTTGAGCTATCTGAAAATGGTAACAATTAGATAGATTAGAGATGCATAGCTCACCCAAAATATGAGCGAGCAATCCATCAAAGTCTGATCAAGACGAGGTGCTAATTGCACAAGAACTTTCACTAACTCTCCACTCCAAACCTCATCGTGCCAGTGACTACTGATTCATTCAGCCAATCAATTCAAATTCACTAAAAAACAAAAAATCCTGCCACTTTTCTTGGCACAACGCCATTTACCAATGAGTGACAGATTTTTGTTTGTTTGGTTCACAGAGCTACTGAGACATACTGCTGCTGTCTTGCTAGTATTGTGAATTTAAAGAAAGAATGCAAGACGTTTAAATGACTTGAGGTAAGGAATGGCGGCAAACCACGAGAGAGAAATGAGTGCTCAGATTCATTTGCTAGAATCAAACTCATTCTGCATACATCTGGAAGCTGACTGATTCCGTTAGTGATAAAAGTGTTGACTTTTATCATTGTAATTTCTACTCAAAAATTTTACTCAAAAATGAACAGTTGTATATTTCAGTTTCTTCATTCATCACTACTTCAAGTCATTCCCAGCTAATAAATAAATGCAAAACATCTCAAAAACTTCACTCTTTTCCATCTTCCCATCCCTTAAGTTCAGACCTTCCTTATTTGTTTATTCAACAACTTATTTTGCTTGTCTGGAAGGAGCAACCATATGAGAATTCATTCGAAGCGCACTTGAATTATATCGTTTTTTTTTGCTTTTTAAATGAACTAACTTGGTATGTATTACATTATTAGTATAAGATATTATGGTATTTGCAGTTGAAAGCATCGCGTATAACTGATAATTACAGTATGAAGCAATAGTAAAACAGAAAAAAAGTGATAAGATTGGTATTCATTATTAAATCACAATTTATGCTACCTTTGAATTCAGTGTAAACTGACCTCTCAACTTTTGACCTGAAGTTAAAGTTGAAACTGTCTCAGATATGCAACCGTACTGAAATGTCGAGAAATGTATCACAAAATAAATCGAAGATTTTCGCGAAAGTTTTCAAATTCAGTGAATTAGAGCAAGCAATCTTGAAACTTTCGCTCTTTCATTTCATACGCAAGCAAACATAATTACAAAAGCAGCCAAAAACCATTTAAATATTAAGCTTCAAAGAAAAAGCATAATCATACTTTACGTTATCTATCCAATGATATTCTGTGGATTGTAGAAAGCATATTTTTCACCAACTCATTACAGATTATCTCTTATCATTCATCTCTACCGTTATTTTTATCCTATTCGTTGAAATCTGTAAGTCCAATTTATCATTAACCACATTCATCTTACATTCTATCATCTTTGCTTTTTAAACCTTTTTTTGACTTAACATACTTTAATTCACATAATTACTTAAGAGCTCACATTATTTGCAAAAATCAAATCGTATCAATATTCGACTACAATTTCAATTTCTATTTATCCATTAATAAATTTCTAAGATAAGATTTGAGTGCTAAAAAGTGGTGCTATTGTTCATTACACTAAAAAGATATAAAGTTAAATTTTATTAGATTTGAATAATTATCAGCCAACTTCATTTAAATGATAACATTTTAAAAATATCCCCAAAAAAGAACTCTGATAGTGCTTAACTTATTGCTAGATCCTAAAGTTAGCTTACTATTTTTGCGCTTCACAAGTTAATTTAGACCAGAATCTGAACAGTATGTTAAACACTACTAGAGTTAATTTACTCCTTACTCTTCACAAGTTTACTTTAGAAACAAAAAAATTTAATTTTAACCACGCGAACTCCAGTTTCATTACTCTGAAAAAACTGAAGTCTTTACAACTTTATATATATTCAAGTATTAGACTTTATAACCTACAAAAAATGCTATTTTTGAGTGTTAAAAAAGTTCTGTAAGGTGCAGAAACACGAAAATTGATAGTTTTGAAAAAGGAAAGTGTTTTTTTGAGAATAATTTATTGCCTTAGGGCTTAAATTATACAAATGGCATCATATCGAGAATAATTTGTTGCTCTTAAATTACTTCACAAGCTGAACTTTTTATAGTTTTTACTGAAAAAAACCAGAAAAAACTTGACCTCTCTCAGCTTATAGCATTTACAAACACATTTTGTGATGGAATTTGTTTTAGAAGTAAGTGAAAATGAAAAAATTTATAACCAATTACACGTGCATTTCACTTTAATTGAAAAAGTAAGATTTTTTATTGACTGTATGCGAAGTGTACCATTTTCTTCAAACATAATTGCTTAATTTCGCATTTTTTTCGGAGTTTAAAATGAAATTATTTCATCAAAATATTCGAGCACTGTTTCGTATTTGACATCTCTTTACCTTAATTATCACCACTTATTTGCCTAATAATTATCATTATAATAATTTACACGTACTCGGCCCAAGTGCAAAAAAGATACTACTTTTTGTACAGACTTGTCGTAAAAATGAATATTTAGATCATTGCAATTACTTTCATGTATTACATTAGTATTAGTCTTCAAACTTATTTATTCGCTTAGGTAGTTTTTGATCAAAATTCAAAAATTACTTGCTCGAATCGAGATTTTTATCTCATTAGAATACTCTAAGAACGGATTAAATATTCAAGTAATATGAAGAAATTTTTGTTACAGTAAAAGCGATATGCAAATTATTTCGAATATGGGCATCAATCATTCTGAAAGGGCAGGTAAAAAGGCCCTTGTATTTATCAATTTAGTAATAAAAATAGCAATAACTTGAACAAGGCGCTTAATCTGTTGGAATTGTCCGAATCTAAGAATAAGGATTATATGCTTGAAATAATATTTCAGTACTGTCTTAATTACGAACAGACAAGTTGAAAATTTTTCAAAGATAAACTTAATTACTGCTTTTCCTAGCTTAATCTTTTTGTTTTACAGTAACTTGACCAAATTCACTTAAAAGTAAAACTGTCACACTTACCGAATTGTAAGCAGTAAAAATCTTAGCTTAAGTCACACGTATTTAACTTGCAGCTACTTATAAAGATTAAGCACGACAGCCCTTTTAAAAATAATGATTCCATCAGATCTTTGCATTGTTTTTTTAATCTATCTCGGGAATGTAAGATGCTGTCTGATTGTTCGATAATCCATTTCCATTAAGCCTTTCTCATTTGAATTGGCCTCTAAACGACAATAAACTCAGAATATATATGCTGCCTTCAAACGATTTAAGCGTATTTAAATAACTAACCATCTCAGAACGGAAATAAATGAGCCGGTAATTTGAAAAAATATTCAGCGCAATAACACAAGCATCAAAATGTAAAACAAACGATTACACAAGGATTTTGAGTCATTTTCAAAAGTTTCAGAGTGCGGGAAAAGGAATATGTGCTTGCTTGCTTGTTATGTCTACAATAACTAACTGCAGTGTTGATTTCGCTCTTAACAACTGATAAAAGCATGAGTGATAATGATTGATTATTACTTAAATGCTCCTTTCTGATAATATTTTGATTAAAAATTGGCACAAATAAACTATATTGCTCAGAGATTAGCCATCATAACTGGATTTTGTACTTGAATAAGAAAAAACTCTTGTACAATAAGTATCTAATAGAACTGAATACAGTTGACTAAAGTTTTATCAATAAACGAATAATTTGTTAAAAAACATTCGAAATAACTTTGAACTTTGTAAATAGTTTGTGATTTCGTGAAATTATCAAGTATTTACTGTAAATTTATCTTTTCCTGCACTGATTCTTCTCACAAATAATCTTATTAGTATTCATTACACGTATTCCCTATCTTATAGGAAATACGTGTACTGAATACTCTTCACTAACAGAACATTGACTTCTTGCGCTTAATCAATTAGCACTCTGTTCAACAACTGTGATTTTATCATTTGATACATTTAAGTAAACAGTACTTTCACCACATACTGATTAGGTGACATATATTTTGCAGTAGTTCTAACGTGAAAATTAACAGTAGCAATTATACGGCTGAATATCGTAAAGAAATTATGATAAGAAGCACCAATTACTTTCAATGACATATACAGAATTCCAATGATCGATGATCTCAAGTCAATAATAACTAACTTTACTATTTTACTTGTACTCGAAATCAGTTAGAAAATGATTTATATGTCAAAAGAGCTAAATTATTTAGCGTACACATAAGGAATGCAAATGCACAGAAGCTGATTTTAAATAGTCCCGAGAGTGTAGTTTTCAGGATAAGAAAAGCAACGAAAAATATTGAAGTTCAACATTTGAATAAATGATATCAATTGATTAGTACACATAAATTTAAATAGACTTAAATTTACGTAACATATCTAATCGTTCTAAAAATTCCAAGCTTTGACAAAGAACATGTTTTGATCATTACTTCACAATAAAAATCAATTAGATTTTGCTTGATCTTTTTTAGTAGGCATTTTTTTAATTAATTTTTTCACGTTTTCATAAATAACCTAAATCCGATTTTGCTCAACGAACAATTTTCAATGACAAGCATACGAGAGTGCGAACCAAAAGAAACTTTAATAAATTATGAATATCATCGGAATTAGTGTTTCCTTTCAAAATTTCTTATAATCAGCTAAAGCTAAAGTGACTCGACATTGACAACTCGTCTATTTCATTTCAAATTATGAGAGATTAATTTTGTTTAAGCTGTTGATAATGAAGGCAGTTCATTTACCGTTTATCACTACAGTTTTATCAAAGATCGTAATAACTGCAGCTTGTAGACTACAACAGAAAAATTCTGTAAGAGTTCCAAACATTGACTTATTTAGTAATCAATTGTTACGATGATTAATGTCATATTTTTCTAAAATCAGTTATAAAATAATTGATAATTAACCAAATCCAATTCTGGTACGTACTTGCAGCCTTTCATTATAATTTCTATTATTATACTTTTGTAAGTTCCATATTTACAGATACACACACATTCGACAAATCTTAACTGCAAAAGGACTGCTGTGCTCAGAATATTTTGATAAAAAAATCTTCACCATAACATTAAACTAAATGATTCTCACTGTTGTCAAAGTTAATTTATATTATATATGGATGGTAAATAGTCCCGAGAGCATAATCGCCAAGCTAAGAAAAATTGAGTAAAAAATTAAAGTTCAACACTTAAGCAAATGATATAAATCAAACAGTACACAGAAATGACTTAAATTAGTATGATTTAATTTATCGTTCCATCAATTTGAAGCTCTGACAAAAGCATATTTTGATCACTGTTATCACAACAAAGACTTATTGAATTCTGTTCATTCAGAAAACTATTTGATATTAGTAAACATTTATAAACATATATTCACTTGCTTATTCAATAACTGACATCCTTTGAACTTTGACATAGTGAGGGGAAAATGCTCGTAAAAAAATATGAATCGAATGGACCTTGTAAAAATTTCTGTGAAAAACCAAATTTCATTTTACTTTTTATCAAGTCACTCTTCAGTTATACATGACACTTTTATTCATTATATGAAGCAGTGCTTTAATAAAACTTGAAAGGATAATTTAATCTGATTGACTGCTGATTGTTACCAATATAACCTGAGTTTGAAAATAATTATCAGGTCATCAAAAGTTTATGGTAACCAACCAAATTAACCTTGGACCTGTTCATCCCAATGAATAATAAAGTGAATTATCTGAGCGACCGAACAATTATTGCTACTGGTTGATCATAAATTATCAAAATGATCTTTTGCGCGTTCCACATTTCCTTTGATGTGTGAGTAAGAAATAAAAACTATTAATTTGAATTGCATTTGAGTGTCAGATAGTACGGTTTTTGATGAAAAGTTAAAGATGCGTGAAGGAATAGATTAAACAGCTGTACAGAAATGAAACACGTTGATCAAATAATCGTTCTCTACAGCGTGACTCTTTTTTTCCAGCTTGCTTGAAAAATGCAATAGTTAACATTTTTATTATTACTGAAGTCACTTTGTCAAAACGCACTTGCGCAGAATGGATAAAAAATATTATGAATTAATATATTAAAAATAATTGTGTAAAAGCAGTATACTATTGTATTATTATTTGTTATTATTAATTAATGCATACTATTATTATTGTTAATTATTATAATTACTATCAATTGTGAAGCTCATTAAATGTTTCAGATTATTAATGAGACTGATTACGCGATTAATCTTTTCCATATTTGCATAACTTTCATGACATTTCAAATACTATTTTCATTAGTACAAATTGGATATAGTGGAAAATTGTAGATAAACTACTTACAATTAGGAACAGTCAGAGCATTCATTTCAAGAGTGGATATATTTGTTCTGCTACTTGAAAATTAATAATTTTCAATAAGTCCTCTGACACTGTGCTGTGATTTTTCATTCAAAGATATAATAAATGCTATTGAAAAATAAATATCATAAGTGCTATCATAACAAATACAAAATGAATTCCAAGAATACACATATTTTTGAAGTCTGTAATAAATACTAAAAAAAAAGATTGCAGACAAAGCACCGTTTGTTGAGTTTATATAATGTTTGGATGATAAACTCGTGAAATTAGCATAATCTGACACCACAGAGCTGTCAGAAATAATGAAAGTCGAGAAGACAATTTGATCATTTAGTGCTGAAAACGATCGCACTGAATGTTTGCCTTTGTAGGAGATAATAACGGATTTGTGTGATGTGATACCATTATTAACAGAATTTGCAAATTCCTTCAAATGTCAACTTTTCATATTTGTTACACAGAAATTTGTTCAAAAAATTATTCATTATTCCATCAAAGAGTAAAGCAATGATTTTTCAGAGTCTGAAGTGCACTTTGTGTTCAAAGTTGGATCAAAATATACTTTTTTATGGCCATAACCAATAAATACATCAAAGTGTCTGAATCTATTTGGAATTTGTTAAACAAAGCTTAAACAGTTGGAGAGTTTCATATCTTTTCTTTACGAGTCAAGCAAGTAATATTATGAAAGTAAAAAAGCTTCAAGTAGACAACTTTTTTTTCAAAAAAAGTTTTTCTTAGGTTAGATAGATAGATACCTTTCATTTCCCAAAATAGCAAAAATATTTGCTTATTCTGAAGTTCGCTTATTTTGACTTTCATGATTCTGATGTGATCACGTAATAGCTTAAGTAGTAATAAACAGTGCAAAAAGATACAGCTTAACATTGCTCAACATGAGAGGAACACAAATATGTTTTTCCTAAATTCATTTACTTAAGTAACATTTTACCTAAAAAAAGAAAGCAGTTGAAGTATAAAAGAGCATTCACATGAAGATACAAAATACGTTTATAATGTCTGAGAGGTCACATAGGTCAGAAAACAACGAGAAACATAAAGTTACGGTAGTTCACCTTAGCCAACCATAAAACTTTGTTTATAACTTTTTATGGACTAGCAATATATCAGTATTAATAATTATTATCTTATCTTCAGGCAAATTTTGTACTCGAGCATTTTCGATCCTTTTATATGCTTGCCCAAGCATAATAACATATTCGAAAGACTAAAATCTTCATTGTCGTCTCCGCTAAGAAACAATTTCACTTCTTCGATTCTTTTTCTGACAGTGCGTGAAATTTTCGCATCTCTTCAACTAATTAAATATGTAAATTTTTTTGTATTCATTTTGTCAAGAAAATGATACCAAATCAAAGAATGGCTGCTGTATACTAAGTACAATTTTAGCTAATATTCTTGCGATTATTGACAAATTTTGCGCTTGACAGTCAGTGCGGAAAAACTAATTGACAAGAGGTTATAAGGTTACATTCAGAGAGTGGATTATTGATGCTTACTTTATATTTTCTAGCATTTCGACCATAGCTCATCATTTGAAGGAAAAAAAAAACTATTACGATCTTGTTGAACATTATTTGGGATGGATAACTTATCTGGTACAAAAACAATCCTGTGAATAAACGATGAATGCAAGTTTGCTACCAACACTGGCACTAGTCAGGAATTTAATTTTAGACTAACAAAGGTGCAAGCTGGTACTACCGTATTGACGCCAGATCAAATCATAATGTTTATGGGAGTTTGATGGGATGAGCAGAAGATCCTTCGTTAATTATTTCATTTTGTAGATTGTGGTGGCAGGTGTGCAAGCTTCGAGATGAAATAGCTTTAAATGATGCCATCGAGAGTACCATCCATAAACTTGCAAATTAATTATGCTTAATTTAAAAAATAAAAAAATAAAAAATTCTGGACTAGCACTAAATCAGTTATCAACAATTATTTCATTTCAACAATAAAATCAAACGGTCATCAAGTATATTAATATCTTTTTCAAAACCTATTTAATTAGCTTCGATAAGCAAGACGATATATTCATTCTTTCATCTAACTCATCTTATGTTTTGCTTATAAAATGATCGATCCATTCATAGCAGCAAATACAAAATTAATAAGCTCTTAAAATTATTATGAATTGTTTACTTATACTACATACAGATGCTTCTACAATAAAAAACTTACAGTTATGATATAGTAATACATACTACGTCAAGTATTTGATAGTATGTATTGATAGCAAATAATCACCACAAAATGTGAAAAAAATTAAAGCAGATATCATCTGTTGTGCTAACTTCAAATATTCAAACGTGACAGTAATAAAAACATCGCGGGAAAAAAATTTTGAAATGGAAAAAGTGATAAATTAGTTTGAAAAAGGTCAGCTGTAGCTGCTTAAAAGAATTTGTAAACAAACATGACTACCAAAAGCTGGTAAACAACTGCTGCATTAAAGAATAAGTTGGGAAAAACGCACAATTTTTTCAGCTAAAAACTCATTTATCAACGCAACAGACTAGTTATTCAATGCTACTGGATTTTTTCAAAATTTTCAGCATAGCTTTAGGTATTTATTTATGTTTGTTAACAAGCTTTTTTCTAGTCTTCTGTTTTTTAAACACAAGCAATCACAAGCAGGGACCAGCAGCACACTGCATTGTATCCACTCATACATTCATTTAGTTCACTAAGTTAAGATTAATAATTATTACCATAAATTGAAATGCAAAACAAGTAACTGTACTTGCAGGTCATTAGCTAACTCAATGAAAATATTTCAGTTTGCTACTTATGTACTATCTGTAATAATGTCATAATCTGCAATAAATTCTTCTGAGAGCATTTTTGGCACATCTTTGTGCTACAAATAAAACAAATTATTACTTTATTGTGCTCAATAATTTTGCTCAATTCAACTTTGACCTCTGCAACCTTCCCAATATAGAATATTTTTAACTACCTAATCACCATCTCCCTTTTATATTTATAATAAATAAAAATTTATCATTTTTACTGGTAACACGTAAACAAAATTTTTTAGCATTACATAAGAAAGGATAAAATAATTACTTACAAAATTTGAAGACTCTCTAGCAGTTTTTTCTATCTTGCCATAATAATCAAAACATATAACGCCAATGTCACTATTAATTAATTAATTAATTAACTAACTAATAAATAAATAAATTAATTAATTAAGTTTTGATTAAAACATTAAGTAAATAATATATATTATACTATAGACTGCACGTACTGCTCTGCAACAGGCGCTCAGTTGTCTGCAAAGTGCAAGCTGTCATCAGTTCAGCTAAGTGAATTACAGCAAAAAAATATGCAATCAGTTGTTAGCAGTCATCTTTCTGTAATTTTCTAGCGGACAGCTGTTACTTCGGTACAGTTCTTAGTTCAGCTTTCGACTTTTGCAAATTTGGCTGCATAATACTCATTCTGACCTCTTCAGGTCATGCAAGCATACTTTTATAACAACCTCAAATACCATTTCATTATATCAAAGAGTTATTTGCACTGCAAGTAAACTTAGCACTAAAATAGACAGTCAAATAATTTATCGGAAGAAATTATAATTTTGTTATTTTTTCTCAGTACTAAATGGACTTTTTATTTAACAAAGCTATTTAAAGTTTTTAAAATTTGACCGCATTGCATTATAGCTACTCAAAAAATAATTAAATTGTACTAATGAAAAACTTGTGAAGAATTATACAAATTACAAAATTCATAATTGCAAACATGCCATTATTTAGCCAAACATGTCGAGAAGGTTTGCCATCATCAAATAATTCTTAGTACTGAATAGAAGTATTGAATGGTTTTATAATTCATTGGTGGGAGGGCAGAAAGGGCTACGGTAGTAATGCTTTGTAACTCTCGAAGATCCTACTCTCGTGTGCCCTCTTGACACAACCAATCAAACTCGTCTTTTCACATTCTTCCGACCAGAAAGTGAAATTACCGAATATCTAATCAGATCTAATTTCTGTCTTTGTCCCATGCGCAAATGTTGCAAGCAAAGACTAAATTTCCACTTGTGACGACTGCAAATCACTTGATTATTTTTGCTTCCAATTTAAGATTAAAAATATATAATTTCCCATTTTTTCGCACATATGACTTTAATGCATACTAATCAGTCGATTATACACTCAGATATAAGCTTACTTCACAATGAGCGTATTTACAACACATTTGCAGCCAATGCATTCTATGAATTCTTTGTTTACCTTAATTTGGCATAATAATTCTAGTAACAGCAAATTGTCATATTCATCTTGCAATTCGCTGAATTCAAGATAAAAGACGTGAGTAACATTTGACCTCATACGTGATTTATTTGCTTTACTATTTAGCTGATATTAAATACCATTTTAACCTTGATGTTTTAGATACAGCTAATAACACTTATTATTGATCACTGAAGTAGTAAATAATTAACACGAATATTATCACTTTAATCGCTTTGCAGATAATTAATTTGATCATTACTATTAACAATTAGTGCCAACATTTCTGGCTTATGCAATCATATTTTGCAATATTATCTAAAGAATTAATTGTATGAATTAATGAATTAACTTGTAATGATTGAAAAATCACTTACCAATTTCGAAGTTTAAATTCTTCGCAATACAAAATTAAGTATTTAGCCAAAAATTTATCATAGTATTATTTATCACAAGTAGATTTACTACCAAAACTGAAATTGCTTTATGAATAAAGTAAATCAGTGAGATCTAGTAATTGAGTAATAAATAATTAGATTGGTTGGTCAGGATCGGTATAATAAAGCTTGTGGAAGGTGGATAAGCTTCAGAATTCATAAATTCAGCATATTTTCAGACTCTACCAGTGGGGACCAATTCATCAGCAGATTCTTGTCCTCAATCGTGCCAAAACAACCAACACACAAAAGTTGTAAAAGTTAGACATAATGCTGTCATTTAAACTGCGAAAATTACTTCTATTTATTTCTTTTATTCCAATCATTACTTATGAATTTCTTTTAAAATTAAGCTTATTTTCTGAGTAAATTTCTTTTTAAATTTATGGATAAAATTTTGAATAAATTAAATAGCAGTCCATGTCATTAACTTCCGCGCACTTCTCTTTTCTTCAATGATTTCAAAATTTTAAAAAATTTTCATAAAATCATTCAAAAGTCTTGCAACTATTCAAAGAATACAACAGTTTAAAACACATAATATTGTGAATAAAACTTTCCCGCTGCTTACTCACAAATTTGAAAAGTATTGTTGTAGCAACCATCAAATGTAACACTCTCAATAGCATTATAATTGTGATTATATTTCAAAAGTTATTACTAACTTTATATTTTTTTCAGAAGTTATTAATTTTTTGTACTTTTTAATCAGTTTTTCGTTTTTAATTATGCACAAAAATAAGTCTTAAAAGTGTTAATAATCCAAACAAATTATTATTATTTGATAATGCTTTTGATTATATCATTATTTATTATTATTATTATTATTATTATTATTATTATTATTATTATTACTAGTATTGTTGTATTAAATAGTGTGATGAATTTAAAGATTAAAATGTATTTGTGATTAACATTTTTTAATAGTTATTTATGTGGGCAGTAATGCGCTCATTTACTTACGCATTCATTAAGGCATTTTAATCATAAAATTTGCATAACTAAAATAAATGAACAGAAAATGGCTAAGCAAAAGGCAACAAATAATTATTTCATTGTTTGCGATGAACATTTTGATAGTACCGACCATTACCAATAGTATTACTAATACTAATACTATTACTATTACTTTTACTATTACTTTCACTAATACTACTATTAATACTACTATACTGCTATAATTTTCCCCTTATAATGGCGTAATTTGCATACGTAAGTGAGTCGCATGCAACAATCGAGTGCTCGTTGCCATTTGCTTCAAATTATCGTTTTATTTTTACCGATTTCTCGTTGTGCATTCCAATCTGTCATCTGTGTATTCACTGCGCGAAAATGTTACACATCAAAAAATGCAAAATTGTTAACACTCAAATAATTAATTCATCGAACTACTACTCATTTATTTATCACTTGTAGTTAGTACTAAATAATGAAGCAAAATAATATTATATGCGTTAAAAGTAAATTTTTAATTGTAAGGGATTTTCTCAGCAGTGATAAAAGAGTAGAAAGAATGATTCGAGATATTTTTGAAGAAATAAATGTGCTCCAGAATAGGAGAAACATTTGTTATGAGCGAAGTGGTAATGACTGAGATGTGTGTGTGGAAGAGATATTGTAGTATCTATCTAATGCTAGGGAAGACAGTTCATTGATGATTAACTGATAATATTATTTACTGTAAATTATTGGCAGTTTTGACGAGAAATAAAAATGAATGCAAATAAGATCAGTTTTCGTAGTTCTTTTGCAGCAATATAAGTGATGAATGGTTGCATCACCTGTTCTTCAGATGATGCTTGCAGATTTTGAAGATGAATGAAGGAACGGACGAGAATGAATATACTCTTCTACAGATATTGCTCCAAATTAAAAAACTTAAAATCAAAGCTTAAAATTAAAATTTGGTTCATTTTTGTGTATCAGTTGATGGAGTAAGTGCCTTCAACAAGTATAAGTGTGTAAGTTATCTAATTGACACAAGAAGGTTAATTTTATAGTAATTAAAATTAATAAGTGGCTAAAAAACTATTCATTAAAAATATTGCAATTAACTTTTACTTTCAAACATTACTCTAAGACTGTAAAGAGTTGCATAAACCATTAAGTTAATCTGTTATTATGTGATACAAGTCTACAATAATATACGCTATAATGACTAGATCGCTTTTGCATCCATCAGTATCCACAGTTTCATACCAAAATTGTATCCAAAATGTTTAATTTCAGGTACTGTTTTTGCTATCTCTGCAGACGATCACTTGATTCACTTGATTATGCAAAATTCCTTTCCATTATGCAAATCATATCAAATACTTTATTATTTTCACATATCTTTACAATTCTTTACAGTTAGCTAATACAGAATAAGATTTGATAATTAACTAATGAAAGGAATATATATCTCATAAAGCCATATTAGCTTCCGTACTCCATGGCTACAAATAAAATGTACTGTGTAGATTTTTCAGAGTGTAATGATTAGTCGCAAAATATTTTGAAAATTAAATAGAAGTCATTTGAGATGCCAATTACAAGAAAAAAAGAAAAAGATAGTCAATTAATTTCAGGTCAAACAGTGATAAGTTTATTTGCATAGCAGTTAGTCCTGCAAGAATATTTTATCAATACATAATCAGAAGCAAAATATATAAGTGCCTGATCTGGGACTAATTCTGAATGAATATTTATGCATTCAGTAGCCTGTCTAATTTAAAATTCGCATGGAATAGACAGAGGGACACGATTTATTCAACTGTTTTCAGTATCTCACGAGAGATGCTTTAAGCGAAGATTTACGAGCCTAGTTTAGTCATATCTCCGAATCAATTAGGTGATGTGCACATCAATTCTTCGTACCAAAAGTCTAGTCTGAGAATACAGAGGTCAAATTTTGCGCTTCTTTGGCAGTTATCTTTGAGACGGAAGGACTTCCAGGAGAGCACATTGTAAAGTAGAACATTCTTCTTGTTTCAGATCTTTAATGAGCTGGCTAACGATAGCAGAGAGAATCAAAGTTTTGATCTCATTTTTGCATTTACCATATATGTATATCATTAATCTCAGTACTAGATAGACTTTTTCTGCTATTATTCATCCATTATAACTTTGTCATATCCTTCCAATATGATAGTATCAGAAGCACTGCATAGATGGAATACTGATCGAAATATGGTATTCAAACACAAACTGACCAATTCCATGTGATAACAACTATTGTCAAAGATTTAACATTTATTTTTGAATAAAACTGAGTAATTGGCATGTATCTGAGAACAAAGTTATAAATGTGGCTAACTAGTCTAAACAAACTTTAACAAAAAAAATTCTAGTGGTAAAATATGAATATTGAATTGATCACTTTACTCGGATTTTTCATACGTAATTCATTAATTACATTAAGACAGACTACTCAGTCTCAAATAGTTTTATTGATTGTAGACAAGTCTTTAAATAAATATGCTGAGTATGTGAGTAAGGACAAAATAATTTTGAGGCAAAAGCAATCAGTTGTAGTAGAATATCTTTTGGACTAAGTGAAGTTAAAAGTGTCAAACAGATATGGTCTCTTCTTTGTAAACACGAATCTGCCAGCACAGAAAGCCACCTAAGATACCACCAACGACCCCTGTCATGAAGCCAAACACCATCCCAAACAGTAGATATTGACTCCAAGCGCCATTCGCGACTGAGTCACAATTATCGCTATCTCCTGTCCAGCCATCAATATCACTTTCTGGGACAACTAATGCAACCTGTACATGTTCCACTCTTTGCTCCAGAAGTTCAGCACAACTAATTCTGGGGAAGCAAATTGTGATCAGCAAAGAAGCTATGAACAAGTTGCGTACATTCTTACAGAACATTCTTCAGAGGATTCTGCAGAAAGTTACGTATATAATTGTCTTCTCAAAAAAATTACATCTAGACGTGTTAATCGTTTTTGTAATCGATTTTAAAATTTTAAAGAGAGGTCATCTTCGACTAACTGCCAAAGAGTAATAATTTTTATTAACTTCTTTCTGAACATGAATTGCTTCTTTAACTTGTTCTTATCAAATTTCAAACGTGTTAATTTTGTGCAGAATTCTAAACTATTTTCTAGTCTACAATAGCTATTTGAACTGAATTTTACATTGTGATACATCACATAATCCCATAATCCTTTCAAGTTATCACTCACTTATCAATTTGTAAATATCAAAAGACAACAAGGTTAAACCTACCAGGCTTCTTTATTATTGATGTAATCATTTCTTATTGCAAGAAATTCTGACCCAATTAAATAATGCTCAACAACCATCACAGTGTATTAAATTTGCATAAATTTTGATCAAAGAGCAATGACATTACTCACTTTATTGTTAAATACTCAATGAAAGGCGCTTTATTTCAGCAAAATTAATTTAATACGTCGCGATAAAATTTTATTTATTAATAACAAAAGACATTTATTTTTTAATTTGTTTGATAGAATTTTTTATCATTATAATTAAAAATGCCTAAATTTCTTCGAGATTGAAGCACAAATATCGCAATAATGATACCGCAGAAATAACTAACTGAAGTGAATCAAAGTAAAATATTCCCGAGTTTTCCCTATGGCCAAGTTCTTTTAGTTAATTATCAATTACCGCAAACTGATCGCATTTTAAAACTTTAGAGAGACTAAATGACTACAATGAAGAATCTGGAAAAAAACTTAAATGACAAAAATAACGATAATAATAACTGCTGTGTTCAAATTCTGTTTTAGCTAAAAAATTTATTACAAATTCAAAAAGTTTAGAGAAAGAAATTATTGAAATTAACTAAATTATACTGAAAAGTGAAAAAGTATATCTCTTCAATCAATTTGAAAATTTGAGGTTTTTTAAGATACAATTGTACATGAATGTGATGCAAAGTATCACACCAGAAATGATTCCCAGCAATAGACCAAACAGATATCCGATGACGGCTGGTTGTATCCATGCGTGTTCATCCCCCACGCAACCAATATGCACAAATTGTATGTATGATGATGGCCAATATCTGCTTTCATTTTTTTTCACTTTAAAATTATTCAAATGAGCGCACCATACGGCTATGCTCAATGACCATAACCACGTAAGTATTACCAAACTTCTAACTGAAATAAAATATTATATTTGCAATATACTTTCTATTTTAGTTCCATACTTCCGTTACACTTTTATGTCTGTAATATTTGAATGTGAGATTAAAGTTTAATCCACATGCAAAAAGTGGTCATAAATTGTGTCAATGAATTAATGATTCGCTGAACTGACCATAGAGTATGGCAATTTCTTACATTATGCGAAGTAATACTAATTAATATTTTAGAACAACACATATTCATTTGCAAACCAAATCAAATCACTTATACACCATTTTCACTCATTCGTTGCTTTTCTATCTTTCCGTCTGAACTAAGCAGTGTAAGCAGTTAAAAAGTACTTATCATCCTCAACTAATGTTAGCAACCTTTCACGTATGAATGAGAATTAATAGTACGGCCTTGTCTGCATTGTAACCTTTGTAAAGAAAAATTTAACCAACCGAACGACATCAATTAAATGGAAAAGATTGATAACTTTATCCTTTTGCTCAATTATTTTACCGGATGCTTCCCGAGAACACTAATTAGCAATCAATCTCCTTTCTCTACTTGACCCCTAACCTCCAAAATACTATCAGTGTGCTGTCATTAATTGAAAACTAGCAGCAGATTATTAAGCATCTTTGTGGAAACAAAAAGAATGTTGAAAAGAAGAGAAGCGAGAGTTGACAAGATATCACAGGAATTGCAAGCTAAGTACAAGAAAGAAAAAGAAGGAAGTAAAACTAACCGGAGAAAATGATAGTAGAGTAAAAGGAAAATGAGAAAACACTGTAACGACCATATTTTATTAAAACCATTAAGTAAGGTTCACGTTTGACTTGCGATAATCAGAAAAGTTTTCTCGTAAAATACTGCTTGATACTAATGGTGTTGAAGAGTGCTTGAGAACATACGTTAAGGTTGAGGAAGGACGTAAGGTAAGGTTGTTTCAGAACTACGTAGTGTAATGTGAAGTATTCATGTATTTTTTGAAAATGGTTTACAGGGATGGAACGTTATGATCGCGCAATCACAATCTTCTCACCAGATGGACACTTGTTCCAGGTGGAATATGCTCAAGAAGCGGTCAAGAAAGGCTCAACTGCGGTACTTAATTTTACATAACTTGGATATTTCACATTTCGTAGTATTTAAATTTTTTATTACATATATAGAGAAAATTTATTTTTGTGTGAAAAAAAACGATAAAAACGCATTGAAATTCCACTTACGCAGAATTTCTTGTGCCAGTTTTATGTGTCAATTAAAACAAAATTTTTCATCGCTCTTGAATTTTTCTTATGGATTTTTTTTTAAATTATAATTAGACAACAGCGATACCAAAAATTAAGGTTGGTGTACGCGGTAAAAATTGCGTTGTAATTGGTGTAGAGAAGAAATCAATCCCAATGCTGCAGGATGATCGCACTATTCGTAAGATCCACAGTATTGATGAACATGTTATGCTTGCATTTGCGGGTAATTTATCATATAGTAAAATTTTTTTTAAATATTGCGATTTCTGCAATGATTTTATTATATATTGTTTGTTTACCTCTCTAAAAATTCTAAACATAAATGAAAGGTATGGTTGTTTAAAAGTGTTACTTTATTCACACTTTAGCACTGTTTATGCAGTACTAAGGTTCTAATAGCTGATCCCTTGCTTATATTATTTGAAATATATTGCTTCTTTAAACGTCATTTCTACTATTTTCTTTCAATTTCAATCGTTTACTATCGCCTTTAATTGTGTCAATAATATTCATATAATTTGTTCCAACAACACAAGTACAAACATATATGTTTGTATTTGTGTTAGAACATCTTTTATTTTTAAATATATTTTTTTTATTCGGCGTATGTTTCATTTTTTTGCCTTATCAGGTTTCATTTTTATATGTTGTAGGTTTGAGTGCCGATGCACGTGTTTTAGTAGATAGAGCAAGGATTGAATGCCAGTCATATAAGTTAACTCTCGAAGATCCAGTTACTGTTGGCTATATTGCACGATTTATAGCAAATACTAAACAGGTAGCTCCTCAATATTTAATTTGGTTAAAATAAATGGTCTTAATTAAATTGTCGGAACTAAATCAAGTCTAGATATATGATTGAGAAGATATATTGCTGCATGCGTTCTAGAGATTTACGCAAAGTCCAGGGAGAAGACCTTTTGGCATATCAATGCTTATTGGTGGTTTCGATTTTGACGGAACTCCTCGACTGTTTAAAACAGAACCTTCTGGAGCCTATTATGAATATTCTGTACGTTACTTATTTGATCTTTAAATTTTTAATGTTTGTGAGCGATATATATATTTATATTGTATTGTCTAATCAGTAAATCATTTCTTTGTTCATCTTATATCCAAGTTATTGGATTTATCCTGTTGAGTTAGGTGAGTATCCTGTAATTTCGAATTTGCAGTTATTGCTCATCCAATTTTTAGGCGAATTCAACAGGTCGAGGTGAAAAACCAGTTCGAGAATATTTGGAAGAACATTACAGTGATGAAACAACAGCTGATGAAACTGGCGTACTGAAGCTGGTAGTGAAAGCTTTATCGCAAGTAGTTCAAAGCGGTGTGCAGAATATTGAAATCGCAATCATGAAACCATCTACTGAACCGGTTATCGTTATTTTTCATAACAATAATTTTTCCTTCAGTGTGTGATAGTTTTAATTTTTGCCATTCGTAAAATCTTCGAAGCTTTTATGTAGAAAGTTGCACGTTTTAAGCAGATTTAATGATAAATCTGGAGTTTTTATATTGTTAACAATGGTAGTTAAAAAATTGTTTTTACAAGAGTTAGGAACTTAATTATTTTTATAAAAAGTAAAATTTTTATATTCAGGGACATACTGTAGATTATCGTATTCTTCCAGTCGAAGAAGTAGAGGAATTAATAAAAGTTGTTGATGCCGAAAAAGTTGAAGCTGAAGCGGAGGAGGCGGCAAAAAAGGCTGCGGGATCAAAGTGATTTTGAGAAAAATTTTAATATTCTAGATTCATTTGGTCAGTCACAGATTTGCTCTTGTATGAACATGGGATTCTTAAAGAAATGGAAATAGTGACGTTCGAAGTACTTCATTTTTCTAACGAATATGTTGCTCTACGAATGAAATGCATTATATTTATAATCAAGCCTAACTGAAATAATTCTGCATATAATTACTGCTTGGAATTCGAATTTAAATTCTGAAAATTAGCATATAAATTATAAAGAAAAAATTACCAAGTCTTTTTAGTAGAGTAGCCGCCACTCGAAGAAAGTTTTGGTTTAATTAATGAGTGTTCCCTTCTGTCTATTTGTTCGCATTAATTTGGCTTCATTAATGCATATCACTAAGCATCATTGAAAAGTTATGACTGTACATTGTGCTGAAAACTATTGATACTTGATATCATTAGTATTTTAATGTTGCGATGTTATTCGTGTGTTGATCATTTGTTGCTACATTGTTAGGTATGAATCTGATCATTAATATCGGAGTTTGCTTTTAAAAGATATGCCAATAAAGATTTTTAAGGTAAGATATTAAGAAAGTGCTCCACAAAATCAAAGCTTTTGTATCTTAATACATTGTTGGGCATGAATCTGATAACTAATATTGGGGATTAGAAAATAAATTATACAACCGGCGATTAGAATATATATTACTACAACGAATCCGATCGGTGCACGGTTGCAACTGGCTCTGCGCCAGTTCAAGGCGAGGGGAGTAGGGAGGGGAAGATAGGAAGGGGTGTGGGTTGCAGAACTCATGCGTGGCGAAATGCAGGGCTTGGAGTCATTATGAAAAATATGTTTAAGTAGGTATAAAACAGATTCGAGGACTTTTCAAAGTAATGTAAAGGCTGGGGTAATTTGGTCACTTGTTTCTGGAGCGTCTTGTTTGCTTCTTACTAGTGATACCTGTTTCTTGCAGGATTTACCAAGTATTCGAGTAGAAATATTAGTAATTAGTGTAACCTTTTCACCACTAGTTGTAGAAAACATTTTCAGGTTATTCAAAATTGTGTATTAGAAATTGAAAAGATCTCGAAACTGTCGAAATGGTGAGTAGTTTGAAATATTCTTAGATCAGTTTGCCAAAACAAGTGCTAAATTGACTGTAATATTATTTGAAGCTAAATTAATTCTTTACTGGAAATAGGATGTCTAAATTTCAAGAATTACGTAATGCATTACTAAGACTGCAGATATGTTAACCAATTTGTCATTTTTCAGACTACAAAATTTAAATTTTATTTTTTCCAGTTAATTGATCATTTATTAATATTATATTTCAGACTATCAGTAAGAATAATAAGATGATGTCTCATTTGAATCGCAAAATGAAAGTGGTTTTGTTAGATTCAAGGACTTTTGTAGGCTTCTTCAAAGGTATTAGAGCTTGTTCCATTTATTGGTTATCTCATGAAGTCATGAGTTATCCTGCGTTTATCGAAATCAATCAAGGCAATGAAAATTATGATGCTAGTTTTTTTCCGTTTTCTATGTTGCTCATATTTTAGCCTTCGATAAGCATATGAATATCCTTTTATGCGATTGTGAGGAATTGCGACGTATCAAACCAAAACCAGGCAAGAAAATCGCTGAGGTTGTGAGCTACACCAAAATTTATATGTTTTATAGGAAAGATCTTGTGTTTTTACATCTGTTTACATATAATTCATGTTGCTATAATTTTAACTTTTCCAGATGATCCATTTTAAGTAATCAGTCACAAACCCTTATTTACTGATTGAAGAAACAGCAAATTTATTTCTTAGAAAATCACAATTTTCCATATTTCCGTTGGCTTCTATTCATTGAATTCTTTTTTATAAGTTGAAGGCAGTCTATGACTAATAGTTGTGTATTTTGAACTATGACTAATGGTTTTGTAATGATTTTTGTTTTTCCTCCTAAGAGTCTTAGGAATTCCATTTTCATATTTAAGGGTGAAGAAAAGCGTATGTTGGGTTTAGTGTTGTTACGAGGTGAACACATAGTTTCTATGACTGTTCAAGCTCACGAGCAAGATGATGATTCAAAACAGATGGGAAAAGCTGGTAATATTGGTGGACCTGGTGCAGCACGACCAGCTGGACGTGGTATTGGACAACCCATGGGAGGTCCTCCCGGTCCTGCACCTGGTTGGTACACCTGACCAAAACACATGAGAATTTTAAAAATTATAAAAATGAAATATAGCTGTTTTTTGAGTACAATATATAATAGTTGTCCGTAATGACAATTCTATTTCAAATACTAGAAAAATATTCTTGGTTTTTATCAGATATTCAATAATGACTTCAGCAACAAAATCTCTGTGTAATTTCTGTTTCAGGAAACTGAAATTAATGCATGCATTATATGGAAATAGATTATTTCTTGCTATAGAGTTCAAGCATGCAAACTGTTCCTGATAAAACTGTAATTTACATTGTAGATAAAATTATTCGTCATTTCATTTGTTTTGTATTCGTAGTTTATTACTTGCAGGTTTACAAGGCGCAGTGCGCGGTATTGGTGGCCCTGCTATGGGCATGATGCAACCTCAACCAGTACCTGGCGCTCCACCATTTGTTGTTCCACAAGTTTTCCCTCCGCGAGGACCGATGTATCATTAATTTTTGTACTGTGGAAATTGTGCATTATTTTTGTTCGAAATATATAAATCTCTGAATTTACATCCAGATCGTAAAACGTGGTTCCCACTCATTGTTATTTGCTACCGAACAAACAGCACTGTTGTTTTTGGTAATATTAAGGTATTTTTGGAATATAAAATGCTACTAATAGTTTTAGTATGTAAAATTAAACAACTGTAAGCTTTTAAAATGGTTGGAACTCGATCAATGTTAATCAGTTTGGTACTGAACTTGAACTATTCTTACTAATTTTTGTATTGGCATTGCTAATATTTACGTATTCAGTTACACTGTTTTTAATTTTCTGTATTGTGAATTAGCGAGAGACTTCATTTGATAAAAAATCTGCAGATGAAAGTTATTGAAAATTTGCTATATCAATATCTAAAAGGTCAAATTAAGTTCAGGCTGATGGAGTTCTACATAATTGTTTTCGTGCATTGAGTTGGAGTTTTGATTTCGTTTTTGTTCTTTTTGCAATAAAAGCATGTTCAGGTGAATATGATCAAACTTGTATAGCTTTAATAGCAGGAGATCAATTTCTTGTCTTTCAGTTCCCTGATGAAGGTTTACTCTATAAATAATTCAGGAGTTTTGTCAGCTTAAGATTCGAATCGGTTGTCACGAGTTTGGGGTCGGGAAATTCGTAATTTTGGATGAAGGTATGAATGATACTCAAATTTATAGAAAAGCAGGGATTTGATGGTAATTGGTTGAGGGAAGATAATGCCACCGAAGAAAAAGAGTGATGGTGAGGAACGTCCTCCACTAATGGGTCGAATTGGGACGAATTTAAAGGTTGTGGTCATGTACTATCATCGAAATGATTGAAGCAGAATTTGTGAGGGAAGTGTCATTCTGTAGAAGGATGCTGTTTGCTCCTAGTTTCAGAGTTGTCGCTGGCAGAGTTAAGAATGATTAGATTTCATAGTGGTTTTGAATTGTACTGCCTCATGTGAAGTATTTTGTGGCAAATTAAAGTATGTACCAGATGACTGTAGATGATTTTGCATCAATATCTAGTAATGCAGAAATGTTCTTTGATCCTTTTTCTGCAATGGGCAAAATGTGAACTGATGTTTTGAATAAAGCACTTTATAATCAAAAAATGACATGAGGTTCTGCAGTCACTGTCTTTTAGATGGGTATTCTTGGAGTGCCAAATGTCGGTAAAAGCACATTTTTTAATGTACTTACGAAAAGTCAAGCACAGGCAGAAAACTTCCCTTTCTGCACAATTGATCCTAATGAAAGTAAGTTTGGTGATTCCGAATTACTCTTTCTCCGTTTCCAGTATATAAGTACCAAGTTTTTTCCCCATTTCAAGATTCTTTGTGGAACTTGTAGCTATTATATTTAACATTTTTTTCACAACCCTCACAATGAGATAAGTGATCAGATATCTAAACCTAAACACTGACATGCTGCAGTGTTTATAACATTAACTTCAGGTCGTGTGCCAGTGAACGACAATCGTTTTGATTGGTTAGTTGAACATTTCAAACCAGCTAGCAGAGTTCCGGCATTTTTGAATGTTGTTGATATTGCTGGTCTAGTAAAAGGTGCTTCTGAAGGACAAGGTCTTGGCAATGCTTTTCTTTCGCATGTAAGTGCATGTGATGCGCTCTTCCATCTTTGCCGGTAAGTTATCTTTTGTGTGTTTACCTAGACAAGTAAATCCTTATTGCATTCGAGATTAATGTACTGAAAGAAATATTGAAATTTACTTCAGATTGGTGTTGCAGTTTAGAAACTAAGAATTTGTTCAAATTTAATGAATAATTTAAAAAATCCTGATATGCCTTTATTTGTTATTAAAAATAAGGTGCCGAAAGCCATCTTTTAAAAATGGTTGAAAATACTCAAAACTTGTAATTGTAGGGCATTTGATGATGACAATGTAACGCACGTCGAAGGTGAAGTTAATCCAGTTCGAGATCTTGAAATAATACAGAATGAACTTTACCAAAAAGATTTACAATATTTGGAAGGTGCCATAGATAAGTTGGAGAAAGTTGTTATTCGAGGTGGCGATAAGAGCAGGAAACTGGAGTATGACACACTGCTGAAGGTATATTTGCAAAAAAAGTAGCATAGAAAGAGTGTTTTCCCATTTTGGTACAGAAGAGCTTCCAATTTAAGGTACAAAAGCTACTGGAAGAGAAGAAGCAGCCTGTTCGTTTGGCATTTTGGAATGAAAAGGAAGTTGAAGTTCTAAATCATCATCTTCTGTTGACTGCTAAACCCATCGTTTACTTGATAAATCTTTCAGATTCAGACTATATACGGAAGGTCAGTTTTGAAACGCTAAAGAATTATGCAATCTAAACTCATTAATTTTTCAGTCGGCTATACAGGGTTTTAATGTAAATCCTGACTGCTGAAATTTTACTGCATTTAATTATTTAACTGGTATCACAAAAGTATTCTGTAACTAAGAAAAAGTTCGCTATTATTTGATTTCGTTGCCAAGTGCAGAAAAACAAGTGGCTGTCAAAAATCAAAGCATGGTTGGATGAAAATGATCCACATGCAGTTTGCATTCCATTCAGCGGCACGTTGGAGCTCAAACTTATGGAGATGCCTGAAGATGAACGGAGTGTTTTTCTGAAAGAACAAAACACAACGAGGTAGTAGCCTTTCATACTAATACTGATTTAATATTCTCGATATCTTAATATGGGAAAACGGAAGCAGAATTTGCTTGTTTTGTGTGACTTTACTTATTTTTGTTATGGTATTTTAGTGGCCGTATTGTGCATTTGTTTCAGTGCGTTGGATAAAATAGTGAAGACTGGCTACAAGGCTTTGCAACTTGAATATTTCTTCACATGTGGAAAAGATGAGGTGAAAGCGTGGACAATTCAGGTAGGATTGTTTCGATTGTGATTCTGAAATTAGACTGAGTTTAGTCGATGTTTACGCGTGCATTCATTGTATTTTTATGAGGTGATTGCAAATGTATGATGAAAACTGATAATGAAGGAATGTTGAAGAAGGGAACAAAAGCACCTCAAGCAGCGGGAAGAATTCATACAGACTTCGAGAAAGGCTTTATTATGGCAGAAGTGAGCAAAGTAAATGATTTGATGGAATTGGGCAGTGAGAACGCAGTGAAAGCAGCTGGCAAGTACCGACAACAAGGCAGAAATTATGTGGTTGAGGATGGAGATGTGATATTATTTAAATTCAACGCTGGTGCTGGTCTTACGAGCAAAAAGAAGTGATTGAGTGATAGCTCTCAGAAACTGCGTACTCTGATATATTGAGAAGTGTCAATTGAAATCGTAGCTGATCATGCTTGTTTTGTTTCGCACATTTCA
>UYYF01004312.1:82486-100902 GCA_900618365.1 Thelazia callipaeda | reverse complement strand
GTTCCGCTCTTTATATATGTAAATAAATAGACGTAGCAGTAGTTTTGCTTTCACTTTCATCAACACATCTCATAATTTCTCGTTAATGTCGCTTTTTAGGTGCAATTCATACCTATCGCCACTCAGGGTCAGGCTGGCCAACAACCCACGCAAGTGCAGCTGATACCAGTCACAGGACCTGGACAAACTCAGCAGTTCCTTGTTATACAGCAACCTGCTATTGCTGGTAATGTTTAATTGTATTTATTTTCTTGTAGCTACAGAACTGTTTTGCTTTATTCACTTTACGCACTATATAACTCTTAGCTTCGTGATTTGTAACTCATGTAAATCTAATGTCATAAGCCATATTATATGTATGGTTGAGATCTTGAAGTGATGAAAGTCGCTTCAAATGATTGTATATTTAATTTTATATATTTAAAATTGGTCTGTGTTTATGAATTATGAATAGTGTACATTATGCTTGGTTTTTCTACCTCCTCTTCATCGTTGAAAGATGTTATTTCTGTAGTGATTTATTAATTCTCAGTAAGTTTTTGTCACCATCTTTTGTTATAAACATTTACAGCATGTTTTCAGGTCCATCTATCCCGATTCAGCCTGCTACCGCTATTCATCCAACTAATCAGTTCTATATTGTGCAGCAGCCTACAACAGGGCCCAATCAGGCACCACAGCAGGTTTGATGCTTTTATTCCTTACGTACATATCCGGAAATTGTGTTGATACCTAGTGTATGCCTAGTTTATACTACCACTGAAACATAATAGCTTAGTGTATTACCAAATTCATTTCCGTTAAAAAACTCGATTCTGTATCAGTAATACTATTTGAATGTGATTCTGTCCATTGCAGTTCTCCCACATAATTTTCATTTCTGCAGCTTTTTGTAATTTGCTAAAAAACATTTACTCTCTGGCGTTTGCATGAGTAAAACTCTGCATTGTTGCATTTCGAAATCTTGATGCCATTTTATTTTTCTTATCAGCCCAAATTTTCAGATTGCATTTATACCATTGCAAATGCATGCAGCTCCAGACACAAAACCGGTAATAACTGCTTTACCGGCACAACAGCAATCAAATGTGCAGCAAATTCGGAATGTTGATCCGCAGCCACCACCAGTAATGAATCCAAAGCAAGAAATTAATGATAATACTAATGGTGTCACTACTCAACAGAGGATAAAATTAGGTTATTTGTCAGGCTTACCGATTTGTTTTTCTTTGAGTGTACTTCTTTTCAGTTTTGTTGGCCGTAACTGCAGTTATTAAAAATCATGCCAGTCAAGTTGAAAATAAAGTGCTTCACTTCGTATAATTAGTGATCATTCGTTTTATGTTAGTGAAGATTTTTCACTTAACATATATTCAACATCCATCTAATTTCTGTTTCTCCTAGGAAATCTGCACTTCATTCAAGACCCTAATGATCCCCAGAAGTGGATAATCACTACAGCAACAGCAGATTCTATTGAAACACCTAATCAAGGATATCGTTATAATCGCCAAAATGATTTTGATGCTACAACGAGTGCTTCTACTGTTAGTCAACAATTAGGATACAAACAGCAGAAAACGCCCAAAAGAACAGCCTGCAACTGTCCTAATTGTCAGAATAGTGCGAACAATAAATTGTAAGACCTTATGAGTTCTGGACTATTACTATAGTTTATTAAATTCCATCTTTTAATATCAGGAAAAAATCTCTTTCAGGGTGAAAAGCGGGGAAAAGCAGCGTTTGCATGTCTGCCATTTATGTGAAAAAACATATGGTAAAACGTCACATCTACGAGCACATCTAAGGGGGCATGCGGGGCAGAAGCCATTTGCATGTGATTGGGCCCATTGTCAAAAAAGGTTCACTCGTTCTGATGAACTTCAGCGTCATCGTAGAACACACACTGGTTTGTCCACCATTTAAATCTTAGGGCTCTTGAACATGTAGTCAAAAACATTATATATACATTCAATATCACATGGTGGTTAATCTTTTCGCTTCATTGATTCTGTCGCTGGATCATATTCCAGCAGTATATATGTCACATTTTCGCATTTCAGGGGAAAAGCGCTTTGCCTGTAGTCATTGTGGCAAAAAATTTATGCGATCTGATCATCTGACGAAACATGAAAGGACTCATTCTACGGTCCGTGGACATAATTCAGAATTAAGTGCCCGAGCGCGTGCTGCTGTGGATGCGACAGTAAGAGCAGTAGCATCAGCAGAAGTAAATTCAACTCAAACAAATTTGATGAGTGCACAATCAGCTATCATTAATTCAAACTAGTAATGATATTATACTTATTACATTTTTTTTCCCATGTTACGACTTACTTAAAAATGCTGACTCAAGTTTGATCACTGTAAAATGTGTGAGCATATTTTATATGTAGTAACGCTTGATAAAACTAGTAGGGAATTTTTCCTTTGCTGTAAAAAATAATTTATTTGGCAAAGCTACTATTCTAGTGGGTTTTGAGCTTTTTCAGTGAAGCATGCAAGAATGTTCAGTTTAACTTTTTTTGAAATTGGTATTGTAACCAATCTGAATTTGTTGCAATGAGATTTAGTTTACAGCATATTTGGAAGACATATCTTTTCAATTAATCATTAGCGATTTTTTTTTTCAGCTAGATTTCAATGGAATGTAGCCAGTCAACTGAAATTTTTACAACTTTGGATTGATGTCATATTTTGAAAATCTCATGACTTGTAGGACGTTGACGTGATGATTTTCAAAAATTTTGTTCTACTTCTATGCTTTTATATTGTTTTAACTTCCCCGTAGTATCTATTCACTTTCCAAAGTTTCACGTTACAAATATGATTGTAATTATTATCATCTTTATCATTTGACAAATAACTTACGAAATGCTCATAGCCTAATTTTGTATGTTGTTTCGGAGGGATTTCGTAGAAAAAACTACAAACAAGAAGCCTGCAACAAGTTATATTCTCGGAGGATTTTAGCTCGAAATTGTTTGGTTTTTTTGAGGTACTATAAGGTGATATTTCTACGATTATTCAATTTCTGTATATGTCAGGACATAAAGTCTAAGACTTTTATTGTAATAATGCATAAGATTTTTTATCGAGGCAAAGGTGTGCACGTAAGTTATCGAGGATTTCGGAGATGTTGCAAAATTTGGTGAGTGTGATGAAGGCTTCAAATGCTCGAAGGTATGTATGTAAACGGTCCGAAAAGGCGATACTTGTAGTGTCAATTTGTTATGAAATATTTACGAGTGGGGACGGGCGTATGTGGCTATTCTAGGGGCGCTTAGTGGTGTGCGCATAATTATCTGTATCATACAAAATACTCATGTTCTGATTTTATATGTTGTTTCGTAGAAAAAACTGCAAACAGGACGTCTGCGACGAGTTGTATTCTCGAAGGATTTTAGCATGAGTCCAAGCAGACAGGATGACTTTAAAATTGTAGTTTAAGGCCACATAATATTTTCAAACAAGGTTGGATTTGTAGTGCTCCTTAACACGTTACTTAAACTTGTAGTATATCTAGATGAAGTGTGGGAACGAACTTGCAGCACAATGTGACTGAGCGGAAGTCAGCTATTTGCTCGTTACAACTCAAGTAAAACTGCACATTAGCTTAAGTCAGATTTTTATCAAACCTTGCAATCGAAACATATGGCAAGTGAAAGAATTAAAAACCGTAAAAGAGTTGGAAGGTAAGCGCGAATGCCTAGCTGCAAACGTGGCTTCGTTATGTTCTGTCTAAGCGTAGAGATCATATTTTCATTTTGTAGCTGAGTAAAGTTAAAGGACCGCGTTAAAAATGTGTGTTAAGAGGTTAAAGTAGGTCAGTAGTTGGACACAGTGTAAATTGTGTGATTCAGTCATGAGGAGACTATTGTGGTCACTAAATTAAGTGTTTTTACGGTAGTGTGGTGCTTTTTTAATCATTTTGAATGGTTTATCTACTTGTTGCTAGAAACCTTACATTTAGCAGTAGAGGATGGATAAAAAATCACGAAAAGATTCATTTACACTTTATCAGTTATGAATCCTTATTAATACATATCAATTTACTGTATATGTTTAGTTCTGAAGATTGTTTATTCCCTTCTTATTTTTTATTTTTGTCTATGCTCATATGGAGGACTTATATACTTCATTGTCAACATGGTTTCTTCAAGTATAGTTAATTGCATGCTTGGAATAATAACTAATTAATAATGCATAGTTATTTTTGCTTTTGAATGATCAGTTTAGAGTTGTTGCTGATAAGGTTGTGCAAAATGTTGCTATTTTACAATTCGATTGTTGTGTTTTTTTTAGGCGTTTTAAAAGTCGCTGGGAGTCATAAAAATGGGGAAAGCAACTAGTGTCAAAGACGTTGATCAGCATGAAATGGTTCGTCATATTGCTCATTTCTTAAAAAAAAGTGGTAAAGTTAAAGTACCTGATTGGTCTGATCTTGTGAAAATGGGAAGTTACAAGGAACTTGCACCTATTGATGTGGATTGGTATTATACCAGAACAGCCAGTATTGCTCGTCGTCTTTACATTCGCTCTCCAACAGGTTATTTTTTTTAAATCTTGGTTTCTTTTACAACAAGGTCTTTGTACTGGGATTTCGCATAAGTTTCGAGACAGTTTTATGATTTGATTTTGTACTTGTTTGGATATCTCTCTGAAATGGTTTCAGTCATTAAATGAGTATTTTTTTTTATTTTTAAAGATGGTTCTTAGGAGTTGGTGCATTACGACGAGTTTATGGTGGAAGTAAGAGACGAGGTGTAGCTCCCAATCATTTTTGCAAGGCCTCAGGGTCAGTTATTCGAAAGGCACTGCAAACATTGGAAGCTATCAAATGGGTTGAAAAACATCCAGATGGTAACGGAAGGATACTTTCTCGTCAAGTGAGTATTGCTCATGTTCTTTATCGAAAAATAATTTTCTCATCAGCATTGCATCTTTATAACTTGGACAAAAAAAGCACCAAATTTTCTTAAGAAGCTAGAATAATTAGATATCATCTTTCAGGGACGAAAAGATTTAGATCGAATTGCTGCACAGGTACGCCAAAATACGGCAGAATTGGAATAATTGTAGACAGAAATGATCAAAAAATTGTTTTGTGATACAGTCAAGTTAAATGTAATATTAAAGATTTGCAAAAAATGTTTTTTTCCTGGAAATGATAAGTATATATTCGAAATGAATTATTTAGATTTCTAATTAATTTGTGGTTTTTAATCTAGAATAATATTTCACTTCGTAATTTGTTGAATAAAATCCCTTCTATTCACCAAAATTGAGTGTTTTGTGTTTTGGGCAAAAGTTTAAGTTAAAAGCTACATAATTGTTATGAATCATTGTTGCTTTGTATATTTAAGTCGTTTTAATGTGCAGAAATTGTATGAAATATGAATTAAAATATTCATAAAAATGTGCAAGCAGCTCGGTTGTGGAGTAAGCGTTGATTCGTGCTGGGTTATGAGCTAGCTATGGGTAGTATAAGTTTAGTTAAATATGGTATCAGTTTGAAATTATGGTTTCTTTTCTCTCGTAAATTTTATCGAGCACTGGCAGTATGACTTGGGTTTAAAGTATCGTCTGTTCGGTTTCGTGCAATAATTTTCTGCACTGAAGTGTGTTGGATTTCTCTTTCAAATTCCTTTTAGTTACTTTTGAATGTGAGAATTAGCAATATGAGTAATTAAAAGGGATTATCCTGAAAATGGTTCTGTGAGTGAGTGGTTGCTGTCGCAAATATAGCAAACATCGAAATTTGAGTCAAGGATTCATGTTTAGGTCCATTTTAAAATTGATATCGAGTGGATAAATCGTGAGTATACAGTCCGCCATGTCATCGGGATCATCAGCTGGTCAATCATTTTCGTCGAAAAAGGTCAGTCTAAATTGAATAAGTGTTGTTCATGAATTCTTGACATATGACGTTCTATATTGCTTACAGCAGTATACAGTAAAAGTGCATTTGATTTCTGTTTTTTAAAACGTAGATTTCGTTTGCTTAGTTCATTCCTGCTTTCCAGATTGTAATTGGTGTTTGTACAATGAGAAGGAAAGCAACAAGCAAACCTATGCAAGAAATAATGACAAAAATACTTGAGTATTATGAAGTATGTATCCAGTACATATGTTACATACATACAAAATATTGTTTTAAATTTTGATGTATCTAATTAAGTGCTCTTTTGCAAACAAAGTTATAATAACGTTACAGTAATTTACTTACCGCAGTATACAGTAAGTGGTTAAGAGTGTCATGATGGTAATCTGAAATTATTAGACATTCAATTTTATTGTTATGATATAGAAGCATATCTATTCTGAATTTCGATGTTATAGAACTGGCTAGAATTCGTAGTATTTGATGAAGAAGTTATACTGAAAGAGCCAGTTGAAAGATGGCCTTTGTGTGATTGTCTTATAAGCTTCCATGCAACTGATTTCCCTTTACATAAAGCCATTGAATACGAACGTCTAAGACGTCCGTATGTTATCAATGATTTGCACAGACAATATGATCTGGTAGGCTTTCAAGCACCTAAGTTTTATTTTTTGTAGTGCAGTTTTGGATTTCTTTTAGTTTTCCATAACTTGTCGCATTTTTGTTTTCAACAATATGTTTTGCTACGCCAGATTTGTTTTTTTCATTACTTTCTTGTTCAGTCATATTTTAAAATGTATTTAAAAAAGTTCTTCCTCAGTTGGATCGGCGTAAAGTTTTCAAAGCATTAGCCAGCGCAGGCATTGAGCATCCTCGTCATGGTGTTTTGTTGCGTGATAATGACGGAAAAGTCGGTAAGTTAAGGTGTTTGTAAAGTTCTCGATACTTATTTGTTATTATTATGTGGTTCTTTCAGTATATTCTCTCCTGAAGTTTTTTCAGAAGGCACTTTAAAGGAATTTAGTGATCATATCGAAGTAAACGGAATGATATTCAACAAACCTTTCGTGGAGAAACCATTATCTGCCGAGGATCATAATGTATACATTTACTATCCCAGTTCTGTTGGTGGCGGTTCACAGCGTTTATTCAGAAAAGTAAGCAAACATTCCTGTAAACATTGTAAGCTTTTTATGCATATCCATTTTGCGTAAATTTCATTGATTAAATTCCTTACGTTCTACCAAGGACTGGGTAAGGAAAGAGAAGGGAAGATATTGTTATAAAATACATTTTTGATGAAGAATAAATCTTCCTTCTGGTTGACATAAACCTCCCCTAGTAAACAAATCTGTAGGAAATGATTTGATGAAAGTTATTTTGTGCTTGTTCAAAGCCTTACATTTTCATGCTCAGTCTGTAAGAAGAACTGAATTTTATCAAAGAATGGTGGGATATATTTTATTAGAATTGAGAACTCAAGTAAATTTTATTTACTCATAAAAGTCAGAAGATAGTTGTTTTGGGAGTTCAAAACGTCTAAAAAGTTTCTTGATAGTGAAAAATGATCGCTATAATACTGAACGTTATCATTCATATGTTACACACCATCATTAGTAAAACACAATTCTCTATAATTAGTGAATAAATTTTTTAAAAATTAAGTGAAGAAAAAGACATTTAGCTACTAAAGTTTCTAAGTTATACATCTATTTGGCAGTAATATTCTAATAAATTGTGTTGTATAATTTACATAAGAAATACAGATAAATAATCGAAGCAGTTGGTATTCTCCGGTGAGTACAGTGAGACGAGAAGGATCTTATATTTATGAAGATTTCATTCCTGCAGATGGTACTGATGTTAAGGTATTTCTTGTTCGAACTTTGATGCTATGTGATACGTTCAGCACTGTACTACAGCAGTATTTCTGTTCTAGGTTTATGCTGTAGGCTCATATTATGCCCACGCAGAAGCTAGGAAAGCACCAGGTTTAGATGGAAAAGTTGAGCGAGATTCACATGGGAAAGAAGTCCGCTATCCAGTTATTCTGAGCAGCAAAGAGAAACTAATCGCTAGAAAAGTGGTTATGACATTTGGAGTCAGTTTTATATAATGTTTAGAGCAACCTTTTCTGTAGTGCTTATATTATGTCTTTTTGTAGCAAACTGTTTGTGGATTCGATTTGTTGCGTGCTAATGGCAAGTCTTATGTTTGTGATGTCAATGGATTCTCGTTTGTAAAGACTTCAACAAAGTACTATGAAGATACGGCTAAAATTTTGGGCAATACTATTTTGAGGCGATTAGCGTCTTCTATGAGTATTCCATGGCAAGTTCCATTTCAAGATGGTGAGTTTTGTGCTTATATTTCACAAAATTGTTTTTTTTACTAGTTGCAATAGTTGTATGAATTATACTGCATAGTACTGCAGATTCTTTCTGTTCTAGGTTTATGCTGTAGGCTCATATTATGGTCACGCAGAAGCTAGGAAAGCACCGGTTTAGATGGAAAAATGAACAGAACTATAATTTTCTGAACATAATTGTAATTTTTTGAATTTCAGATGATCCCCCTTTGGTTTCAACTCCGAGTGGTAAAATAATGGAATTGCGGTGTGTCATTGCCATAATCAGGCATGGAGATCGAACTCCAAAACAAAAAATGAAAGTAATATTCAGTTTTTTGAAGTGAAAAAACTAGTTGACAGTTTCTGGCAAAAATTATGCCCCTGTCCTTATTTCCTCTTTAGACTAACAGTTGTAGACTTGATATAAATACCTGTATGACCATTAAGTAACTGAATTTTCACCTGCTTATTTGTTCTTTTTGTGCTATATTTTTCAAATGTCCAATGTTTGTTCATTGTTTGCATTTTTTTACTATTTGTATTAATTATTTATTATCATCCGTAATGTTCTATGTCAAAAAAGATGGGACTTTAAAATTATGGTAAAAATATTTTTAAACAGATTGTTGTGACAGATCAACGGTTTTTCGATTTGTTCAAAAAGTATAATGGATTCAGCGAAAACGAAATAAAAATGAAGCGACCAAATCAGCTTATGGAAGTATTGGAACTTGCTAGAGAAATTCTTCATGAACAAATGGTAAAAAAATCAGTTATGTTTAAGTATGATTCCACGCATCATTTTTTGATATCATGCATAAATAGTTTTATTTTGAAGATTCGTCGCCGTGAATTATTACAAAAACTGGAGACTCATGAAGATGGGGACAAATATTCTTTAAACATTGATAGGTGTTTAGAACAATCTGAAGAAGCAATTAAAAAATGGGAGCAAGTGCGGACAGTTCTCGAAATGTAATTTTATCAATTTGAAAATTTATAGTTGAAGATAACACTTTAGCTCAATCTACAAACCTTGCTCAGTAAATTGAGCTAAAATGTCACCTTAATTTGTCTGCACAAGTATATTTCTCTTTTAGAACAATTTGTCAAGAATTTTAATTTTTTAAGTGTTGTAGAAAAATTTATTAAAGGTATGGTCATTTCTCTGGTATCAATAGAAAAGTGCAGCTAAAATATTTAAAATCGCGAGAAATAAAAAGCTCAGAAGGTGAGGAAACGCATCAACAACCTGCGCTTTTGCTCATTTTAAAATGGGGTGGAGAACTAACTACTGCAGGTATTTACTTTTTATTATCCACATTTGCTATTTCAAAGAAAGCTAATAAAATCACAGATAAAAACAGCGTTTTGAAAAAAAAAAGCTTTTTTTTATTTGACAGGAAATTTACAAGCAGAAGCGCTTGGGAAACTGTTCAGAACTTTGTATCCAGGAATCAAAAGAACTGATGGCAAAAGTTGTCCCGAAGATACGCAAGGTTTTGAATTCTAATGACAGAACCATAATTTTAACCTTCATCATATTAGACTATTACTGTAACACCAAAATTTAGGTTTGGGATTCCTTCGTCTTCATAGCACCTACAGACACGACTTGAAAATTTATGCATCTGATGAAGGACGTGTTCAGATGACTGCGGCTGCTTTTGCCAAAGTAAAATTTTTGTGTCTGCTTTTCAATCACAGCATCGTTCCCGAATTGGTGATACGATTTGAATTGCATTTTTTGTCGAAAATTCTTACTTCTGGTATTCTAGGGTCTCTTGGCTCTTGAGGGTGAACTGACACCTATTTTAATGCAAATGGTTAAATCAGCAAATACGGACGGACTCTTGGATGATGATGTTAATGCACGAGATTTTCAGCATGAGCTAAAAAGTTATCTTCATTCAGCTCTACAAGTACATGTCTTTTTTAGAACAGTTTGTCAAGGATTATAATTTGTTAAATATTTTAATAAAATATAAAGAACCAACACTAAATTAATTTTTTTCTGTAGGTAAATCGTGATTGGACTAGTGAAGATTATGAAAATTTGAATCCATCGGGTATTCGTGCTATAACTAATGCAATGGAATTTATCAAGAATCCTCGCAAAATGTGTGAAGAAATTGCTGGTTATGTGCAGCGTATGGTTGAAATAATTCAGTGGCATAAGTGTAACAAATCAAGTATGTTTAAAAAAACTGAACTGAGTAAAGTTTCTCTATCCTATAACATCTTTACATCATGTCTTGAAGATCGTTCCCTTTACTTAAATGAATCTTGGGATTTGGCTGAACGACGCTGGGCTAAAGAATTACATGAGTTTCGCCGGGTTAACAAAAGTGGGGACGTAGAATTCGATATTTCTAAAATTCCTGATATCTATGACAACATCAAGTATGACATGGAGCATAATCCAGAATTGTGCATCAATAACGAAGGTGAATTCGAAAGAATGTATTTATGCGCAAAAAATATGGCTGATATCGTCGTTCCACAGGTTAGTTCTCTTATAATTTCGCAAGAATTTTCACTAGAAACTGACATAGTAATTCATTTTTTCAATATTAAATTATTTTACTATGGTTCACCATTTTTTATGAGAATGTAAATGAGAGAATTATTCAAAAATTTTCGTTGTTAAATTAAGGTACAAAATTTGTGATCAAGTATGCTTCTGATGAAATTAGTCGTAGTAAGCTTGCTAACCATAAAAGATGTCAAGTTCTCTGGAACTTCTTAACAGTTGATCTATAATGATTTAGTTTAACTGTAATAATTTTCTGCTACCGCTAATCTTCACAAAGTTTATCTATCTCTTTGATCTTTTAGTAATTGAAATGAAATGCATAATTTTTCACTTATTGGAAAACATTTTTTAGGAATATGGCATAAGTGAAAGTAGCAAAGTAATAATAGGACAGCATGTCTGTACTCCATTGCTGAAAAAAATTAGGAGTGACCTCTACCATTGTGTGGAAAATCCAACTGAAGATGACACACAAACTCGTCTTGATCCCCGGTACTTTTTTCTCTTTTCAATAATTCAATGAAGTAATTAATAAATATTTTCAAGCCTTTCAGAGCTTCTCAAGGAATAGCTACACCTTTCCGACATGTTCGCACTCGACTTTATTTTACGAGCGAATCGCATATACACACATTAATGAATTTAATAAAATATGGCGGCCTTTGCAGTGTTAGTTGCTTAATTCATTTTAGTTTTTTTTTGTGACTAGTTTCTGTGTGCCATAACAACTGTTTTTCTATAAAACACAACTTCTCGTGCGTAATGTACCCATTGAGCATAATGATAGCATGCTAAAGTTATGTTGTTTATCATGAAATTCAAAATTTGGTTGCACAGTATGGTAAAAATTGTCAAGTCAGTTCGTTAGCAATAATAACCACTACTTTCGTGCATATTAATAAAATTTGAAATATAAATTACTTCTACATGCTGCAACTTGCTGAACAGTTTGACTGCTCTATTCGTCTTTCAATTTTTAATTTTCGGCAATAACAGCTCCCGTTTTTTTCTTTACCCACTGCTGTATAGGTAGATGACAAAAAATGGCAACGAGCAGTCCACTTTTTGTCGTCAGTCACTGAATACAATTATATGACGCAAGTGGTTTTTATGGTTTATGAAGATAGTCGAGCAACAAGTACTAAGAAAGGCACCGACCGTTTCCATATCGAACTTTTGTTTTCACCTGGCCTTTATCCTTGCTTTTTAACAGAAAAGGAACGTATCTATGAGACTCGTTTCCCAAAGTCAGTTTCTTTCTAATAACTAACACCATTCCAATGTGTTCATGTTAACACTCTAAATTAAAATAGTACACTATTCTTGTAACTCATTCTCAAGTCTCTTAATGATGAAATTAATGCGGTTTGTAGTGACAAAACAAGAATTCAACTAGTCCACGTAATAGAATGTGAAATTTTCCATAGTTCTTTTAGAGATGAGTCATATAAATCTTTAGAAAAAAAAAAGCAAGTTCCTAACTACGGATTGGGGATACTTACTGAAGGTCTATTTAAGAGTTAATTAAAAATATATTTGATAGTATCACAATTTAGTTACTGTTTTTGTTTCAGCTCTAACAATAAGCAATTAGGAGGGCAATCAAATTCGAAATCGAAGCTTCCAAATCGGACTTGTGCTATTTCGACTGCTTCACTCTCATCAGTTGGGAAAATAAAGAATGAAAAGGCATGATTTGTCAGTTTAATTTCTTTTAAAATTAACATTTGTTTCCATCAACATAATCTGATATCTAACGTTAAAGAGGTGCTTTCTGCTAAGATCAACTCAATGTCTGCTGACTAAAATACTTATTGTAGAGTACAAATGATTTGGCATCATTTTCCGGAATGCTTGCTAGTAGTGGTGGAGATAGAAGTTGCTCTAGAAATAGTTCATGTAGCAGCATTAACAATCTTACTGTTGGTAAAACTTCTACTCAGGCTCTAGTTCTTACAAAAAAATGTCTGGATTTGAATGACTCAGAAGATGATTTAAATGATGAAAGCGTCAATTTGGTTGCGCTGGATGAAGTTGCGTCTGGTCAATACAGTGAGCTTCATTTCAGATCCATATTTTTTTTATGGACTTACGTTATCTGAAACCAGCTAATTAACACGAATTTATAATTTGATAAAACTTATGCTTCAAGAAGCTGACTTATTTAATATTATGTCTCATAACATCGAATAATCTCAACTGAACTTTTTAATACTTACTTTTATAGCAACCGATGAGTTAGCTCGACACAGTCCTGGAAGTTTACGTCGTGATCGGGGGCACATTGTAGCAAATAGTGAAGTAGTCGAAAATTCTGGAAGTTGTTCATCAATAAGTGACTTAGACACTGATGTACCTTTGCATAGTACTTCAGGGACAGAAAGTCAGTTGCATGTTTTGCTGAAATCTATCAATGATTTGCCCTTCAAGAAACTAAGTACGGAATTGAATTCTACTGTTACCGAATCGAAAGATTCCGTTGTTGCTGATGAAACTCATGATTCCAGAAATGAACTTAATTGTCCTTTCTCAAGTTGTAAGCAGCTTATTTCCTTGTATATATGTTTGCAACAAATCAAATATTTAAATGTAATGGTGTCGTCAAAGTTTGGTCTATTGGTTCCAAATCGCTATCTACCAATAAAGGTGAAAGTTCGGTCCCGCACTGACTAAAGATTGGGCAATGACTTTATCCCAACGCTTGAGCTGACCTTATCTAATATATAGTGATGTGGCAAGTATGTTAACATGAGCCCAAATAGACGGACGGGGGCATGTTACTTTTGAGTGGTTTCAGAGGATTTGAATATGAAAATTTTCAGCTCGTCGATCTCGCTTTCCTTATTGTTTCAAGCATCATACAGTCAGTTTTTTAACAGGTTTGTTTCGTTTTCATTTTTTCATTCATCAGTTTCAAAATTCAATAAACGTTCATAAATTGACTTCTTTCAGAATTGGACAATCGTTTAATCAGCACAGATGTGCTTTTTGGTAAATCAGGTGATACAGCTAGACAAAGATTATCTAATAGTACGTCTTTTGTTTTTAATGGAATTCACTTATTTTATCATCATTATTTAAAAAGAAGATCTTGGACTTGCAAATGTATCTATTATCCTTTTATGCTCATGCAAAACATTTTTCAAACTAAAATAAATATTTTCTATGATGGTAACTCTTTTATATTGTAACTTAGCAATTTTCTTAGCAGGTCCAGCAGTTTTGTCAACTGCTGTTATTGCGCGGTCATCTAGTGCCCCTCGTTTGCAAACATACAAAGCAGAGGATGAAATTTCTGTCGGCGGTAAGTTTTTTTTCATATTCTTTGCATATTTTACGGTTTTTTCCATACAAACTTTTATTGTCTTCAGAAATTAGGCGATTTTGGCCACCACTTCGTTCGTTAGAAACACTTCACGACAACATATTTTTTAGTCAGTTGGATCGTTTTCTTGAACGGTTGATGAAAATTCGTACACCATTACCATCTCCACCTAAAACACCCATTTCTTCTAATCGAAGTAAACTTTTTTGCTGCCGCTGAACAATTTTACCTTGAGTGTGTTGTGAATTTTTAATGAACGATTTAATGAATTTTTAATGAAATTTTATTTTTATCATCTACAATAACTTTTTTTACTGCTGTTTTTAGTTACACATATTAGATATTAGAAATGGACTTTTATGAATACTAGCAAATTTGTTGTGTTATTGTGCATATGATTAGTTTTGATATGAGCTTCGAGAACAGTCATAATTTCAATCTATTGTAGAAACGTCGGTGGTTGCAGCCGAGCTCTCTGATACGGCAAAAAAATTAGAACGAATTGGCCACTAAAACTCAACTTCATTAAATAGGGAATTTATTTGAAAAATATTTATTTATTTTTTGTGTTCTCTCGATCTCATCGTTCTTATTTGTTTTATGAAGCTAATGAAACTCACTTAGCTTTTCGAATCGGCAAACTGACTTTTTTGTCAACTTTCTAGTTTTCAAAGTGCTTAAAATTTATTTTTTATGAAGGTTTCCTGGGGTTTTTATAAGTGAGAATCTCTCCTGAGTGTGTGCCAAAAATGATAAGTGTCTACAAATTGTGTTGTTTATTTTAGGAAAAATTATCTTTAACTATTTCATATTATCTATTTTGGAATAATTTGATTTTATATCGAACTCATTTCGAGCATCTGTCCCAATTTAAGCATTGCTTTTTCCACTATCGCTCAAAAAAGTTGAACTTTCCTCATTGTTTTGAATAGTCATTTTTAGAATTCGTGCTTTCGTATTCTTGTGCAAAATTACTCTTTCATTATGGATTACCTCTGTGTTGTTAGATAAATATCAGGATTATTTCGATTTGACTGATACTTATATAAGTTTGTGAATGTGAAAAAATTTTGAGAATCGGTCTTTGAAATGAAAATGTGAATGTAAACATATTGTAAAAGAGAGAGTTAGGATTCTGTTCATGTTAGAAAAAAGCGGATAGCAACAATTTTCTGTTGAGGTAGCGTTGCACATTATATTTCACCATTATCTAGAATAAATCAAGAATTCTTAAGGCAGTTTGTAACATACTTTGATCATATTTTATTAGGAAGATTTCAACGCCATCACTTGCTTCATAAAATTATTTAGAGACAGGAAAAGTCTGACCGGTAGAATTTTCATATCTGCGAGCACAACTGCCGTGTAACTCGACTTGGTTCGTAGCACAAGCTTGATGATCTTCCAAACATTTAATGAATCTGAACGAAACAAGAAGGAAAGTAAGAGATCATTTGTAGAAAATTTTTTTATCAGTTGGAAAATACTGCTCAGTAAAGATGTTACTTTGTAAATTTCTAAAAAATGCTGTACTTATTACCTTTTGCTAACACTCATCAAACACATAAATACGGCAGCTATGATATGCATTGTGATTGCCAGTAAATAAATCCAAAATGGTCCTAACAAATCACTAAATTTTTTCACAAAGACAAGTTTGGCAGGTAATTTAGCTGTGAATTCCATTTTATTACCTGAAATATTACGTCATTATTGTAGTTAATATTCTTGGTGGATGCAAATTTTGCGCTTAAGGAAAGTTAATTGTTCAATGAAGTCCTTACCTGTAGAGAATTTTAAAATTAATAATACTTATTCTGCGTATTATTTGGATAATTTTGTCCCTCTTCTGATAATTAATGATAAGTAAATGCACTGCACTGAGCATTATTTGCTAGTGGCATTTAATCAATTTAATAACATTTACTTATAATTCAATTAATTTATTAAACACTTTATTCATAAGAAATGGACGTTTCGCTGAAATTCTAAATTTGGATGTAACTGGTTGAATTCATTATTCAGTGAAGCATTTACTTTTAATTATCGCAACGGGTGGACACGTATTCTGAACAATATTATGCATAAATATTGTTGAATTATATGACTTTTATAAATATTAAAACATGATAAAAATTTTTATTTTTACTCTTTTTAATGAGGAAATAGTGAATTAATCGTGTTTATTTTTCTTTAAAATTGTTTTTAAGCAAAAATGTTAAGTGAAAATGGAATTATTAATATATTATTGTCATTTGTATTATTTAATTACATCGAAATGATACCTTCCAATCTTGCGCTTATGTGTATTTCTTAAAAGTATGCATTAAAGATTTCTCTTTCGAAGTAATAAGCAGACGAACTAAATGACTAACCGAATGCCATCAGTAATATAATACACATAGCAGAGCAGTCTGATAAACTGATAAGGAAAAACAACGTTATTACATGGTAGTGAATAAGTGATTGTTTTTTCCACAGGCAGCCCAAAACCTGGTACCAGAATTGATTTAGAATACAGATAATAAGTAAGCATTATTCATGATTAAGCTTTACAATGATTGCATGTATACATGTGCTACTGAAGTTTATTTGAGAAAATTAATGAAACTACTTCAAAAAGTAATGTTTTAACAGAACTGGACAGAAAAACTATTACGCATAATGTCGTTGTATTTCTTCTATTTTCATGTATTTATTGTATTAAATAAAATAGTTTAAATTTGTACATTAATAAAGACAAAAATTACAATACAAGCAAAGATAATAATAATAATAAATAACTGAGATAAACAGTGGCAGAAGTGTGCTAAAATGTGTACAGAAATAGTGTTGATGGAACAAGTTGTAGAAGAATTAACTTACCGCGCAGCAAACACTAGCTAGACTAAACACAACACAAGAAATAATAATCGGACGAATGAGTCGTACGGCGCGGATAAAACCATTGAAGTCAAGCCATAAGTACGTGAATAAAACTAGCAAAGAGAATGCAACCTCAACAATTGCCGTCAATTATTGCTCTATTTTGGACTATTTTCATGTCATATAAAGCATTAAACATCAGTCTTGTAAAATCTTAAATTGTTATTAGATTAATTGAATTAAAATTCCGTCAAAATTAAAGAATCATTTAAAACTGAATTTAAAAAAAGAAGAAGAAGTGCACTTAATATTGAAGAATGCGTGAGATTCTAGACGTAATTGCTTTGCAATTATTAAGTGAAATTTCGTACTTTACTGACATTTTATTTGTGCAACCTTTGTCAATTAATAAAACTAATAGATGAATAGCTTGAAAAATTCAGTGTGAATAAAATACTTTTGCAGAGAAAATAATTTCTGTACGAATGAGAGAGAGAAAGAAAAGTTTACCTGAAAAGCAAACGCAAAAAAGACGACTTTTTTTAGCTGCGCAAGTTGACAGTTAGACTTTGAGTACTGCGTGCCACTCCCTTCTTCCGATGCTATTATTATGCGATTCTTTCGAGGCAAATCACTCACTTTGCTGAATTGCACAAATTTTGACTTTTCTAATTTGCATTCAGTAAATACTTTTTCTTACTTTGAACTCATTTTAACGAATACAGATCTTAAACAAATTATTACTATACTTGAAGAATGTGCTAAATTTTACTTCATAATTATTACAATAATAATATTAATAACAGTAATAATATTAATAACAATAATAATAATAATAATAAAATAATAATAATAAACGTTTACTTTTTCATATTTTTTCTGCACCAACATTGATCATATTAATACAACAACACAATTACCATCGTTATTTTACAACCAACTTGCTTTGAGTTTCTGAAAAATAATCAAAGTTGCTATTTTATTGCTAAAAATTAAAGTATGGAAAAAGATTCGTAAATTTCATATTATTCAACAATTAATATAACATTTTTTGGTCAATTATTAAGATTAGTTAACTAATTATAAATAAGTCAGTTGAATGATCATTATTACTTTTAGCATACGTACAAAAAGCGCATTCATTTACTAATTAAGCTAACTTTGTATTTTGTAAATTAATTTTTTAATCAATTATTAAAAGTATATTTTTGGTAATAATAAGAATGATGTATACTGCTGATAATATCATTCGAAATGAAAGTACTTCGCGCACTTTATTTGCCAAACATCCATCCATCTATCTATCTATCTATCTATCTATCTATCTCATTTGCATATTAATAACTTTTCAAATAAATACTTGTTTACAATATACGCAAGTAAGAAATTGAAAAAATAATTATTTTTCAAATAAAATATTATACACAAACTATTATTACAATACAACACAATTTTA